>CM062294.1:84488918-84590914 GCA_031216915.1 Pictodentalium vernedei
TCCACGTAGACACAGGTACACATTTTATTTTATTTCGTACATTTATTTTGATGGCAGTTTCGAGAAGAAATGATTTCGCGCGCTGAAGGTGCGCAGGGACGATATGAGGGACAAGCCCCTTTCGACCCTCCATGGCAGTTTCTGTGTCTTGTGTTGCATTTATTCTCATGTTAGGATCGGATGTACCCGCACATAGTATTGTGGGATTGAAGGGAATTCCCCCATTAGTTGACAAGCATGCTTTCGAAGTCTCGTAAATGTGTTTGTTTTTTTGTTTGTTTAATCTTGGGATTTTCTCAGTTTTCATGCGGATTTAATCATTTAGGTGGATGTTAATTCGAATCAGACAAAAACAGTTTGTATTACTATTTTATCTGTTATTTGCTGCTTCTATTGTAAACACACAATTGCGTGAATGAGACGTGAATGGAAAAATTAATCTTGCAAAATTTCGTTGCCCAAACCTTCCAACACTGAGATTTCGGGAGCCAAGACAGAAAAAAAGGTCAAGGCCGAAAAAAAAAAATCCCCGAGAAGGGCCCTCTCGGGACCGGGGTCGATCGGGCCCGACTCAAGGCAAGCCCTGATTAGTGTGCGTTAAGGCTTCCACGTTTACACGTGTAAACGTGAACGTTTCGTTTATGGGCATTAAACGTTTACAGTTCTGGTAAACGTGTACACGGAAAAAAAATTTCCAACTTTGCAATGCAATATTTTGGTAATGCTTCAGAAAAACTATGTACTGGTTCCGACTAGCGCCGCTGCCACAGTAACCGAACGAAATCATCTTCAAATCATTTGATATCATATGTGACACAGTCACGTGAGCCGCATGGCACGTGCTTATCTTTGGTGTTTCCTTCGAAACATGTGTGGGATGTTTTAGTTTATTCGGATTTACATGTATATTCCCAAAGTGATACACAATTGTTCTCGATGATTTCGTTCACTTGACATGGATTATTAATTTATTATTCACACATGGGATGATCTTAGGATCGATTTATGGAGTTTGACAGACAGACTGGCACTTGCGTGTTTGAAAATTTGGATTCCCCTGCATGGTTTGTAGACTTTGTTTATTTTTGCGACATTGCATTCCACTCTCAAGTCCGGTATTGTCACTATTGTGTGCCATGGCAACTCGCTCCAACATTACTGTTTGAAAAAACACAAGGAATTTCACCCCGAACCCACCAGAATGAGCTCAGAGACCCCGATAAATTTCAAAATTTACCTGGGGGAGAATCCCCCAGACCCCTCCACCCATAGACCGAGCGACTTTGTCTTCGGCATCTGCATGCTGTGATCGTTCGTCTACGTCGTTTTTGGACGAACTGTAAATCGGCTGTCTCAATAACATAAATTGTATGCCCTGTACGCAAAGATATGATGAACTTACTGTGTATTATTACACACTTCTATCAAATATTGACTACTTGTATTGTTACTGTTAGTACGTGTAAACGTTTCCGTTTCGTTTACAGACAGTCGTTTAAACGTTTACAATTTTGTCTAAACGTGGAAGCCTTAGTGTGCGTATTGACCACGCGCTCTTATGTAACTTGCTGACTTTCTTTTATGCGAGTGGCACGTCGCTCCATGTTGCAAACACACAACAGCAACAGAAAATTGCATTATGGGTATAACATCGACTTTCGCGATTTTTTAAAAATTGCTTCGGTTTGATTTTCGGTGTTCTTGTACACTGAAAATCGCACCGAAAAAAACGACACCGTGACAGCTCTAGTTTAGAGTAATTTTGTTTTTTCTCATTTGTTGGTTATTTCTGTTTATATGGACATTAACCCTTTAACTGAAACAATTTGGGGATGCGACTTGCCAAAATTATTCTTGAATAGCTAAACATTTTTATATTTTGCCTCTAAACCATACTTTATAATCCATCATCAGAAAGAGCTGGTTCCAATGAGGGAGGGGAATTTACTACGTTTTAAAGGCTAAAGTTGAAAAAATAATAAAATATGAGTAGTGACAGTGAATGGTGCTGGTTGGATGTGGTTGTAACATTGGGTAAAGGGCGAATGAGATAAGATCAATTAGCCTGTGTGAAACACACAGATTACTGTATATGTATCGTTTCTTTTTCTTTTTTTCTTATTCTTCTGGTCATCTGTCCTCCACTCGCTTCCTTGTTCACAAGATAACTTAAAAATGAGTCTTATGAATCTGCTGCTTTTTGGCATACTGATAGACAGATGCTACAACTTAGCCATCCATGTTTTTAATGTACCTTGGACAGAGGGGGATGTCCCTAGGCGTATTTTGAAAATGGGTCACGTTCATATCTCAAGCATGGTATGACCTATGGACCAGGAACAAAGACCAATTGAGTTGAAATTCAATGGGTCTGAGTCACTGAGGTCACCCATGGTTCACTGAGTGCATTTTTCAGAACTGCTGGGAATCACATTTTATTATTTCCATCCCAAATGCAGTCCCAAAGTTCATACATGAATTTCTATACTCAAAAATGTGGGTGGAGCCAAATCATTTGAAATTGGGTCATGCTTATATTTCAATAGTGGTATGACCTATGGACCTGGGTCGAAGACCGAATGAACTGAAAATCACTGGAGGTTCAAAATATGGGTCCACATCACCGAGATCTCCAGAGGACACTGATTGAATTTCATAAATGCTGGAAATTGCATTTTATGGCACCCAATGCATTAAATAAGTTCATACGTGTATTTCATCAGTCAGGAGAGTGGAAAGAGCCAAAAAGTTTGAAAGTTGGTCACACTCATACCTCAAGCATGGTATGACCCATGGACCCACCACCAAATGAGTCGAAACTCGCTGGAGGTTCAAGATTTGGGTCAGGGTGACTGGGATTAAGCATAGATCATTAAGTGCATTTTCTCAGAATTGCTGGAAATTGCAATTCTATAACCCCCAATGCATTTCTGAAGTTCATACATGTATTTCTTCACTTAAGAAAGTGGTGGAGCCCAAAATATCCATTTCTGATTCCTTTATAGAACAAGTTGAATACTTTGCACAGAAGTTATTTCTGGTGTCTTGAACAATTATTATCGCATCCCTGTTAGAAAATCTTTGAACGCTATTTATGAAAATTATAAATTTTAAGTAATTTGTATATTTTTTTATACTTACCAATGGCCCAGACTAGCTGGTGCTCACTCAAAACTTAATCCAGGGCCAAACACAAATTTTGACCCCCAATCCCCAAAATTTGCATGCAAAACCGAAAAATTGATGCCCTATCTGGTCCTCCATACTTTTCAGATCTGTGCATGAGCAGTATCCAGGAAGACACCGAAATTGGTGCCAACCATCATTCTTTCTACAGATTGCCTGTTAAATTTTATAAACAGCGGGGAGATATGAGTGCCCACTCATGGGAGGGCCATACCCGCCTGGGCCATTGGTAAGAACAAAAAATATAAAAACTACTTAAAATTTATAATATTTTTATACAACAACCAATGGCCCAGGCTAGCTGAATCGTAAAAAGGCTGGAGAGTCTAAGATATAAAGGAATATCCAATCTCTCAATTACTTCAGTAAAGGATATCTCCTACAGAAGAGGAGAAGACAGGAATTATATATGTCTTTCTCCTTTATGAGAAAAGAGAAAGGCATAACACCAATAATGTAATGGAGTATTACATAATATATAATTCTCCATTTAATGCCAGCATAACCCGTTATGCTAATTCGGTGAAGAAAAACCAATATATTAAGATAGTCCAAAGAATGAGACTCTTTATACTCATTTAAAAGTTCCGAGGATTGTATATTAATGCCTTTTTGACACGTGACATATACAAATGCTTCACAGTGAGCTACACTTTAAAAACAGTACATAAATGAGACATAGTTATTGCTTCACACCGACTACAAATTAAAACCATCCCCGCACCGACTCAGGACTACTGACACCGGAGGAGGTCTTCCCTTGCTTTTCACTATAAAGCCAGATGATCATAAGGAAAAAAACCGCCCCCCCCTCCCCCTTCCCCTTGTTCTAAGGAACATGTCCTCAGAACGAAGAGGGCAGCAGAACAGCGTAAATGCTGGAACGGACTGCCTAAATAACTATAGATGTAACCATTAATGGACGACATTCTGAGCAACAGAAAGAGGGCCTAAAGATCTAAGGTCACCAGAGATGGACTCTAAATTTCTCAGGTAAAACTTGGTAAATGAAGAGAGCTGTGTCCAGTATGCAGCCTTCATGAGATCCGTCATGGCTTTTCTGTTAGAGTAAGCCCAAAAATTGGACAGTGCTCTAACCTCATGCGCTGACATCTTGTTAACCGAACATAGATCCGAAGAATCCAACTGAATCCATCTAGCGACTGAATGAACAGAAATATCTTTTCTGTTAGGAATCACTGAAAGAAAGAAACGTTTTCTTTCTTTTCTAATAAAATCTGATCGACGTTTATAAATGCGCATAGCCCTGAATGGACACAGCAAAGGTCTACGGTTATCCAAGGAAGGCAGAGCCTTAATGATAATAGGTTCAGGCTGCTTGTCTGGAATCTGATTCTTAGCCAGAAATCCCACTTCCGTAGTAAGGGTAATGGTATTACTCACACTACGGTAGTGAGATTCATCAACAGATAAAGCATGAAGTTCACTGACTCTTCGAGCAGATGCAAAGGCTAAGAGAAATGCCATTTTATAGGTAAAGAATTTGAACTCGACAATGTCCAACGGCTCAAACGGAGCTTCTTTGAGCTTCAACAGAACCCAAGCCAAATTCCACTTAGGAATTAATCTGAGGGTTCTAGGTCTATTAACAGAGAAATTTCTAACCAGCTTGGACAATGAAGTATTTGATCCAATGGCCAAGTTATCATGATGAGCGTAAGTGTCTGATAACATAGACCTATAGCCCTTAATAGTTACAGGCTGCAATTTGAGATCATCAAACAAGTAGACCAGGAAATTGGCAATATTTGGTATGGACGGATCATAGACGTCCATCGACTGATCATGACACCAACGGAAGAAAACCCTCCACTTTGCTGCATAGTTCAATGAAGAGGAGGACCTCCTGCAGTTAGAAATTGCGTCAACTGCACATCCTGTTTTCCATGCAAGAGGGACCGCACAACAGAAATACACAAAGGTTGAGACCTTCCAGGTTGTGATGCAGTGCGCATGACTTCTCCTGATAAAGAAGATCTTCTCGTGGAGGAAGCTTCCGGGGAACATCCCATAACAGACACCTGAGAAGATTGATCCAAGGTTTCTGTGATGACAGAGATGCTACTAGCAGGATTTTGCAACGAGACTGTTTGATCTTTAACATAATCTGTTGACTCCACAGAGTTGAAGGATATGCATATCCTATCATTCCGGCCCATGAGATTGACAGAGTGTCTACTGTGTACGCTCAATGATCTGGGCATAGCGACACGAATGTCGGTAATTGATTGTTCAGATTGTCACAAACAGATCTATCATGGGATGATCCCACTGGTAGCAAATCTGCCTGAATATTTCCTTGTTGAGCGTCCACTCCGATGGCAACAGGCAACCTTTCCGAGAGAGCGAGTCTGCTAGTACATTCAGACGACCCGGTATTTGGCGGACAGAAAGATGAACATGACGATTCATGACGTATAGAAGAATCTTCTCTGTTAATTCGCATAATGCAATTGAATGAGTGCCACCTTGATTCCTGATGTAAGCTACTACTGTCGAATTGTCCGACAAAATCTGAACATGGACGTTTGCTATTATGTGAATCCAATGTTGAAGAGCTAGCCATATTGACATCTCTTTGATGTTTATGTGCTTCTCTAGGAACTAAGGGTCCCAAAGACCCTGACACTTCAAGTCTGCAGGACTTAGGGTCATAATCATAATCATGAAAGCCTGATCCGGCAGTTGCAGCAGAACTCCCCGAGTTAACCACTGAAGATCTGCCCAAATCTGAACCCTTTGTTTTACTAGGTCCGTTAAAACAATACTGGTTTCGAGCGAATGCGTCTTGACACTCCAGTTCTGAGTAAACAATATCTGGAGGGGACGTGTGCACAGACGGCCCATCGGAATAAGATCCGCAGCCGCTCAGCACAACCCCCATCAGTCGTATGAATTCCCTCGCTGTTAATGCGTCTGAGTGTAGACAAAAGCGAGCATAACAACTGACTAATTTCGCTCTGGGTAATGGCAGACGAACCAGACTGTTGTGAATCTCGAAGCTCATCCCCAAGTGAGTGAACGAATTGGATGGAACTAGATCCGACTTTTTCTCTATTATGATGAAACCAAGATGTCGGAGTAATAGAAGCAGACTCTGAACATCGTTCTGAAGAATAACTCTGTTGCCATATCTCTGCAGAATGTCGTCCAAGTAAGCCGACGTTACTGCAGACGAATGAGCTCGGAAGTATGACATTACCGCGTTCATTACTCGAGTGAATGCCCAGGGAGCCAGGTTCAGACCAAAGCACATTGCTCTGAACTGATAAACCTTCCCTTGTACGGTGAACCGTAGGTACTTTCTGAATGACTGATGTACCAAGTCATAAAAGTATGCATCCTTTAGATCTGTGCTTGCCGCATGGTCATTCACCCGAATGCTCACTCTTACTGACTGAATGGTCTCCATATAGAATTTTGGAGCCATGATAAGCTTGTTGATCCAGCTCAAGTCTATTACTGGTCGAAACGAGCCGTCTGGCTTCGGTACGAGGAACAGATGAATGTAAAAACCCTGAGAATCTTGATTCTCGACGACCTTTATTGCTTCCTTTAATAAGAAAGAGCCTGTAAGTAATTGTAAGAGTGTTTCTTGTACCTTCGTGAGGAGTTCCCTTTTGACAATTTAGAACTGGAACGTCCTCCTTTACTCTTGTCTGCTGAAGCAGGTTGTTGAGACACCAACTTCAATAGCAGAGCACTTGACGCTTTCTTAGTAGCCTGCTCATAGACTAACGAAAGCTTGTCGTCAAAAATAGTATGTCTGGAGACCGGAGCGACCCGGAGAGAGCTTTTCACCTTGTCATCTATAAGTGATGACAACGCAAGGGCAGCATCACGTCTGATTAACTCCAGATTAGCCACTGTTAGGGCAGAGTTATATGTGGTATACATAATTGCCCTGGAAAGAACTCTAAGAGAGGTACAAACATCCTCAAATTCCTTCCCGTTGAGACGTTGCACCATAGCTTTGGTAAGGTGATCTGCTTAAGACACTGCATCCAAATTCGCTCTACTTGATGAAATTGCCATTTCAATTGTGTCTGAGCGAATAGTGAATGAAACAGGCAAGGATACATCTAGACCCCCGGCCTGCTCATCCAAATGCAGAGGAGCTCTTTGAACATCTCCGAACCGGAAAAGAAAGAACTTTTTCCTTTGTCTGTATAAAGTCTGCGTCCAATGACACCAGCGGTTTCTCTCTTGTCGTCACAGCATTCTGATTCGTTGGAACAAATTCAGGGTAGTACTGATCAACTGTGCTGTTCCGAAAGGGAAGGGTAATCCTCTTCCTTATCTTTTTCACCATCCGAGAGAATCAGTTGCGAATCTCGGTCCATTGCATCTGTGTGAACAGATGACTGGACCGACCAAGCACCGTCCGACAGCTCAGGTTCGGAGTCTGAGGGAGGCTGCACCTGCACTTGCTGTGCAATCTGCGACAGCAAGTCCGTCATCGAGGCCTGAGGAGCAGCGGTCTTCTGTTTCTTAGCCGCTTGCTGCTCCTGGGACGGTGTGTCGGATATGGATCTCTTCTCCAAACGACCCGATGATCGAGGCCTCGTCTCCCTAGCTAATGGATGGTCCGACTTCACGGGTGAAGAGTGGTCCCTTCTTCGTGCAGCAGGCTGGATATCCGAAGTTGGGTAGCTAGGATGCAGTCGTGTGTGCTTTATATTCAAAGCAGAAGAGGCCGTGCCTGTATCTGCAATCTAGACGGAGCATCCCTAACGGCAGGTGTGGTCGGATGCTCCGGCCTGCGCAAGTTCTTCACCACAACTTCTGGCCCCAGATGTTGCTGGGATAAAGACGGACCTCTCCCGCTCACGGCCCTTTCAGACCTCGCCGAGCTTCCCAAAACACTTGCTGGCTTCTTCTAGTTCAGTCGTTGCTGAGTGAGCATGTTTACATTTTAAGGTGCTCGCTCTACCCACCACACTTCCTTTGACCGCAATGGACATGCCCGGCGTCACGGCTCCCATGGACGGAGTAACCGCTTCACCAGTTAAGCTAGCTGCTGGCAAAGGATTAAAACTACCGGCCAGTGGCTTTATCCCCTGCCTAATATTCAGAAGCAGCTAGCTCTGTTTGCTCATCAGAGCGCGATGACGGTAGCACACTTTTGGTAGGTGTCACATAACCATCACCATGATCTTGTTCCTCTGAAAAAGAAACTGAGAAACTTGAATGACTCTGTGGCGAGAGATCCGACATTGGCCTCTCACCACTGAGCAACATATCGTGATACCCATGTTTGTCATCCCAATCAACACATGTAGGACAAGAATTTGCGAGAGTACATCGACTACAAGTAAGGCAACATAACATGTAAATCTGAGGAAGACTTCCTTGCCTTGCATTTTGAGCAATAAGCTTTCATAATTAATCAAACAAAGTCGATTGAACTCCCACCAACTCCACAATAAATATATGATAAAGATACATAATAGTTAACAATCAAAATACAAATCGAAAAATTAATTTCAAAAAATCTTTCGAAAATTTTTTGACAAAAGCCCAAGTTCCCAAAGGGAACATGAAGAGCCCAAGGGTATCCTGATAGAGCCTAAGTGTACACAAAATCCAAAAATTATTGCTACACTACCGGAATATTAAAACATGTATTTTACAACAATCCTACAGTAATAATAAGTAGAAACTACATAAATTTAAAGGATGTTGCCAATGTAAACAACGTCAATGAAAAAATTGGAAACAAGACCTCAGGCACTGAATAAACAAGGCCCAAAGTCAGTGACACATTTTAAAGCTACCAGATGTAAAGCAAGATCTTCAGATGAAGAAAAAATGATACATCAGATAGAAGATGCATGACCCAACACCTCTAGGGTGAGGACATAACCATGGGGATATACAGAATAAACATTCTGTAATATACATTCAACTCCCAAGAAATTTAATAAACAGTTTCAATAAAAAATAAGCCAAAAAGCTTGGGAGTTTAACAGGAGGGCTTCAAGGAAGGATAGGGAAGGAACACTAAACAAACAGTGGATAAATCATTGGCAAGAATGATGACGTCAGGCACATGTCCCGAAATTGGGAAACATGAAATAATTTTGATAAAAATTATAACCTTAGGCCTAAAAAAATAAAAAATCTGTTTCTCAGGCCCTCCCACATGGTCCTTTTGGTTGCCGCATGCTCTCTTTTTATAACCAATTTAAACTTAAAAAAATTAAAAATTAAATGGTTTATGTCTGTTATTTTACCCAAGTTAAACTAGAACTATCACTGAAGGTGATTAATACCCCTGCTTTGGGTTTTTAGAGGAATGCACTTCTGATTATGAAGGTGAAGGCCATAAGGAAATTGATTGATCAATGTAGGAGGAGTTGCGCACACAAGAATTTCATGTAGAAACCCATATTAAATCAAAGTTCAAGAAAGATAACCTGGTTAAAATTGTCGCAGATCAAAAATTTTGGAATATGCGCATGTTCACTTAGTAGTGATGATGTTTGAAAGGTTTCTTCAAAATCGGTTCTTTAATGTAGGAGGAGTTGTGCACACAAGAATTTGTTTGGACGGAAAGATGTATGGACGGACGAACGTACGGACAAACGGACGTATAGGGCGATTCCTATATAGCCCCCACTTCTTCGAAGCGGGGGTATAAAAAATTGATGAATTTGTCCCTTGAGTGCAAGAAGGCTCTGCAATGCTTTAGCATTGCAAAGCCTTCTTGCACTCAAGGGATGAAATACACCACCACCCATGCTATTCTGTAGATTATGAGGCCTAAAACTTGAACCAAGAGCTTGAACTTTTGATAGCAAAGAAGTAATTACTGAAATAAAAAAAACACTCGCCCGCATGCAATTTCACAAATAATGGCCTGAGAAACAAAAGATCTACTTTGTGTAGCCTTACAGCCCTGAATGTTCCTAACCACTGTTGTTCACTTCCATCATCCAATTATGTTCTTGGATCCACCAATTTTACAATTGATTTGTCTAGCACCCACAAAAATGAGATTTAAAAGCACAGATGTAAGTTCATTGTTGCTGACTTTAGGGCCAAACAAAGAATGATGGTTTGCACCAATTTCGGTGTCTTCCTGGATACTGCACATGCGCAGATCTGAAAAGTATGGAGGACCAGATAGGACATCAATTTTTCAGTTTTGCATGCAAATTTTGGGGATTGGGGGGCAAAATTTGTGTTTGGCCCTGGATAAATTTTTGAGTTAGCACCAGCTAGTCTGGGCCATTGGTTGTTGTATAAAAATATCCATTTCTGATTTCTTTCAAGTAATTTTACACTAGGGCTGGGCGGTTTTGAAATTTGCATTTCGGTTCGGTTTCGGTTTCGGTTTTGTACAAAAACTCGGTTTTCGGTTCGGTTTTCGGTTTTTCATAATATATTGTAGAAATCCACATTTTAGAGGGTAATGTACACATAAAATCTGTCTGTATTTGTCATCCAAGTCATGAGGCTCATATAGCGAGTTGAGTCATTCGGGTTAATCAGTGTTCACCACTCTTCTCAGCAAATGGACATAATGTGTTGGGCTGCTGTAGTGGGCAACAGTGGTGGAGCGGTGGAGCCATGAGGTATCTACTATCTAGGGAGACCAGCCCCCCCCCCACCCTCCACTCAAAATCCCACTTGCTTCTTCCATCCCCAAATTTGAAAAAATTATTTTTGATTTCCTGCCCTCAGTACAAGTACAGTACCCTCAGTCCTGAGATTCCCCCCCACCCCCCCCCCCCCCCCCCAAAGAAAATCTCCACTAGCATGGTCCACAGGATTTCAAACCATGGCTCCACCACTGGTGGGAGCTGCCTTGTTCTGTCAGTGAGATTTGGGACCTTGTCAAGACAAGATGCAGAAATTCACAAGAAAAGCTACATTTTAGCAAAAATCAACATTTCCTTATTTTTTATGGAGTCGCAGTGCTCTCACCCTGGTTTTGGTGGATAATGTGCAATTGTTGTGCTTATTTCGGTAATTATCACATCGCTTGAAAATAGACGTGCCCCGTGTTTCTTGATGGTTCCTGCTTCAAATGACAGTGGAATAAGAGGAACACAAATCATATTTTTTCTGATTTTGATAACTATTGTTGAAGTAAGTCGTGATATACGAATCAGTTTTATTGGTAACTCACTCCAATGCTTTCACAATATCTCTCTTAATTTCGACTGTAGATGTTCGTTTTTTACTTTGATTCTGCCCAAACATAGAAATTGGGCGAAATGGGCGGTGCCAAGGCAAAGATATTACCAACTTTACTTTGCCCTCTTGGCTTATCCCTGCGTTGATTTCATCTTATTCAAGACAGGCGATTGATGATTTTGAAGGGAGGGGAGACTGCTGCATAATGGGGGTTGAAAGAAAGTTTGCAATGTTGCATCTTGCGATTTGTTGTGTTTACAAAATACACATGGTCATGACACGTTTTGATTATAACATCTTCGTATTGGGAATGCAGCGTGTGTACCTGACAGACCTGCAGTACTGCGCGATTCCTTAAAGTAAGTTCAAATAGTATACAAACAATTCCCAATAAGTTTTAAAAAAACTTTCAATAGTTACCTGCCATCCATTTAATTGGATGTGTTCTATTTTAATTTAACCATTTTATTGTTGACAAAAAACATAACTGCCAATGCGCAGCGTTATCTCTGAGCATGTGACTTCAGAGAACGTGCCAGTGGTCGGTTAATTAACATAATTTACTCGTCATTTTTCCCATGTGAACTTTGAGGTTTTAAAACTCAATAAATTGTATGTTTACCACCAATCTAATTTACAACGTGCTGTACGCAGATGATTTTAGGTCAAAGGTAATTTATAATACTTTTACACCACATATTGTCAGGTAACTTGCAATACCTCTTTGGTCGAATGTGCCCGGTTCATTAAATTTACTAAACAATTCTTGAATTGCATGTGTGGATTTTTACGTACGACTTTTTAATTTTTCATATTCCATCTGCTGGTGGTTCTGTAGATATTGTTTAAGATACAAGAAATTTGCTACCACTATTTGTGGGGGGAGGGTGGGGGGATTTGTTGTCAGTCCTCTCGAAGTAAGCATAAATGGCACAGCATTTACCTTTGCCTGACATTTAAGCCTTTGGCGTGCTGAAAGCAAGTGATTGAGTGGTCATAAACTTAACCAATTCTGGGAAATTTGTTGAAACCGAAAGTCTCGGTTTTTTGTTAAGGCGGCGGTTCGGTTTCGGTTTAAAAAAAAAAACCGAACCGAACCGAAAAACCGATAAACCGCCCAGCCCTATTTTACACCTGAAAATAAGTCTCAATAAATTAGCTTTCCATATAGTTCAGTTGTGATGCTCTCACGATTTCCACAAAGACTTGAATATAGTGATCACAGTAATTTCTGTTTCTCCAGTTTATTATTAGTGGAACCTTGTTAATTGAATAGCCACTTTGACAACGAAAATTATTCAATTAACAGGAGTATTCAATTAACAGGGATTGTGTCACTTTCCTGTATTCTAGAGACAAACTTAGCATTTATTCTATTATATATTGTTTGACAGAGCTCCGTGAGCTCTGTGAAACAAGATATAATAGATTAAATGCCTGTATTGGATGTACTGAGGCCAAATAGGTCTATAAACAAAGGAAAACTGGGGAGAGTCAGGGTAATTTTTCGACAGGTTGCAAGATTTTTTATTCAATTAACAGGAGTTTACTCTGTAACCTATATTCAATTGACAGGTTAAATTTGTACTGGAGGTTCGATAAATGGTTTTGTGTTGGGAAATTATATTCAGTTAACAGGGTTATTCAGTTAAGAGATATCCAGTTAAGTGGGCTCCACTGTATTTTGTTAACTCCATGAATATAATGTGAAGAAAACATTGTGGTAACTGAAGTCAGCTGACTGATGGTTCTAAAGTTCAGAACATCAAAGCTTTGAATGCACCAAAAAAACAAATGCTTCTAATGGGTTCTTGAGGTTTAATGTCGATGTTCTTAACCCTTTACCTTTAAAAACAATAGTTTTTCCATCAAATTTTCTTTTAATTATTAAACGTCTGCAACGGGGTAAAATTTACTGATTAGTCGACAATGAAAAATACTAATCTATTTTGCTGTGACCGATTGACAACCAATTAATCAGTCAACCCTAGTACCAAAAGAAAAATGTGAGAGGAAGTGCCCTTTCAGAGTTGTATATATCATTTCTGTTTTCTCCCCAATAAAGATAACACATTTTCCAATGGAACAGAGGCTTGCATGTCAAAAGGTCTGTCCTTAGAATATAAAGATTATGAACTTGGTAGAAAAAAGCTCAATGACAATCCCCAACAGAACAACAGTTGTTCTCCCAACATGGAAACTCAGTGTTAGATCCCTAGTATGTAGCAATGCAAACTGCATATGGCGTTTCTTCCACTTCAATACAGATTTCTTTTGTTAAACCTGCGTGTGACAGTGGGAAGATTCTCAGTGTTTGGACATGTCCCTCATGCACTGTTGAGGTATGAGCAAGAAAGTAAGTTTGTGAATGAAATATACAAGTGCAATCAATCTATGAGTTATGAATGACAGCCTCCACAAATAAGGCAAAACAAAATTAAAACAGTCAGGATAAACAGATGTTCTCCCTTTGACTACTGAAGCCTGAACAGAAGATGTACCCGCCCCCCTCCCCCCCCCCAAAAAAAAAAAAAAATATTGTAATATTATATCCACAATATACATTGACATATAAATTAACAATTAAAAATGAGCTAAGTAATTAAATAAGACAGATCAGTTTACTTACAAGTTATGTTTTTGCATCAAAATGAACAGACCATTTAATGCTAGAAGACTTGGTGCTCCACCTGAAAGAAAAGTATTGGAACATAAGTGACACATACAACTTTGAAATGTTTTTGTACCCAAAGTTACATCTGCTCCAAATTTCTGGATAACAATATTAATATATTGTTTTCTCACAGAGTGTGAATTTATATTTTTTATACTAGAGGCCCAACAGAGCCTGTAATCGCTCACCTGGAACTACATATAAAAATGTGATTTCCCATAGGCTTTCCATGGTAACTATGAGCTGCAATTGTGGCCATGTTTGCAACATTACATCAACATTACATGAGGATCATTGGTAGAAGGTGTCCCAGTCTTCAATCACATGATTTCAAAACATTTGAATCCATCAAACAGAATCATAGAATGTCTCTGGTGACCATATTTTCCAACCAATGGGAACAAAAAGAGGATTGTTTGTAGAGGGCCTCTTAAAGACCATTCTTGCCAAGTTTTGGTTCACATCAGCTCAGTAGTTCCATAGAGATAGGGTTTTTCTATAGTAACTATAAACCTCAACTGTGGCCATGTTTGCAATGCGATCAACATTAAATGAGGAACGTTGGTGAAGGGTGTCCCAGTTATCAACCATGCAAAGTTTCAAAACATTTGGCCCTGTGGTTTCAGAGGAGAAGAGTTTTCAAAATTGACCAATCAGAATCAAAGAATGCTTCTGGCGGCCAGGTTTTTCACCCAACAGGAATAAAATGAGTAACAGTTGTAGAGAACCTCTCATAGACAATGCCTGTCAAGTCTGGTTCACATTGACTCAGTACTTTCAGTGAAGATGATGAAAATGTGATTACCTATAGGGTTTCTATAGTAACTATAAGCCACAATTGCAGCCACAATTGCAACCCGATGAAGATTAAATGAGGATCATTGGTAAAGGGGGTTAGAGTCATCAGTCACATTAAGTTTCAAAACATTTGGCCTTGTAGTTTCAAAGAAGATTTTCTTGAAAATGCACACATTTATGAATTCTGTTTCAACAAAGAAATCAGTAAAAGAAGGTTAAATAATTTGAAAATTACAATTTTTTCAGACAGTATTCTCTTTCAAAATAGCTTTGGATAGGTAAAGGGTTACAGGAAACACATTTTACTCCAATTTTGTCAAATCTTAAAAGATATACAATAATTACTGTCATCTAAGCTGACATGATGGGAAGAGAATATAAACAAAACTTCCATGGTTTTCCATACACATGTCATCAATCAGCATTATCTGATAAGTAACTTGAGAAGAATAATACACGTATCAACATACAGCTGAACTTGTTTACAGTCAAAATAAGTTGCAGGATAATCCTATAAACTATGTATCTTTCTCTTCCTACACTGATAAGACCAGAAGCTGACATCATTTTCTGGAAAGCTCTCACTGATAGCTTTCCAGAACATGTCAGATTCTGATCTTGTCAGTGTGGGAGTAGCAGTTTACTTAGTTTATTGCAGTTATGCTACAGCTTATTTTGACTTGTACTGTATACATAATATTTTGGGGTTTTTTCCCCAGTTCTCAGTGGAGAAAACTGGAACCAACCCTTACCAGATTTTCAAAAAACAAGTATTTTGCTGACAGTACCGATCTTCCTGCAGACAGGAGAGGCATTGGGTTAAGCATTAGAATATAGCCTCTGGCGGCCACATATTTCCATCCTCTCATAGACCATTCCTGTGAATGAATAGTAAAATAATAGTCCATAAACAAGGGACTCCATGTCAATGTAATTGTTTAATAGGCCTAGGGATCTCTTCCTCTGTCCATGGTCCCAGTGCTATTGAGTTATGTGTGGGTTGGTTATGTGATTCCCTCCAGCCTTTTGTCTATTCAGCCTGTAGTGAACAGTTGAGGTAGGTTGATAAGAAGGCCGAAACGTTGGAACCGGTTGAGCGATTTTATTAAACAATTACATTCCTGTGAAGTTTGGTTCACGTCGGCTCAGTAGTTCCAGAGAAGAAGATGAAAATTGATTTCCCATATGGTTTCTATAGTAACTATAAGCCACAATTACGGCCATGTTTACAACCCGATCAACATTAAATGAGGATAATTGTTTTTTTAATCTCTAGGATGACCAGATAAATCAAAAATATATCTTACAAAACACTTACATGTACATGCAATGTGTTGGAATTTAACCTTACTGCCAGATCTCTTGAGTTTTACCACCAAACATCACAACTAATGTCATGAACCAAAACTATTAAAATTCTTTAGTAACAAGTCAATCAACAACTGTTGGCTGTGCTGCAGTTTTTTGTGTGTTTTTTTAGCATTTTTGATCCAAAATAGTATGTTTTCTGGAGGCCTTATGTCTTGTTAATGCCACTTCGCCTGTATTTGAGAAGTCAAAAGACTTGTCACAGATGAGACATTTTGCCTCTGACTTTGTTTTGAATTTTGTGTTCCTGCTAATCCAGTGTGTGTGTTTGGGATTTTCCAACCACGTTACAGAAGTATAAATTTTATAGTAAATTTCCTTTCTTATTATACCTACCGAAATTGTTTACTACAGGCTTGCACTACAGTGAAAGAACCTAACTCGGATAAAATACTCTCTATTTTAATCTTTCCCAAGATTTGGGAAAGAAAAGTGGTGTAAAAACACCACAAAAAAATAAGCCAAAACTGGGTCGAGTGCCATCGGCGCACACCCAGTATGGGACGCTCTTCCATAGTACAATTCCACGACTATCGTAAAACTGCGCAATGCGTCAATTCGTCATTCTTTTGATTCCGAACAACACCGGAGTTATGTGATCAGCGGGGAGGAAGGATTCTTACCCGAATAAGAAGACGGGAGGGCCTCCATGTAAACAATTTCAGTAGGCATAATAAGAAAGGAAATTTACTATAAAATTTATACTTCTTATCAACCTACCTCAACTGTTCACTACAGGCTGAATAGACAAAAGGCTGGAGGGAATCACATAACCAACCCACACATAACTCAATAGCACTGGGACCATGGACAGAGGAAGAGATCCCTAGGCCTATCAAACCATAGCATCACAGACAGAAAGGGCAGTAACAGCACAAAGCTGGAACTGACCCTGAAAAAAGCTGAAAGGCTGGGATAGACAACATCCTGAGCCGAAGAAAGAGGGCCCCAAGGTTCTCTGTCGGCTCCTGCAACTGTTGCAGATAAAAGGAGAATGTAGCATTTCTCCAGAAGGCTGCCAGTATAACATCCGTCATCCGACAACATGACAGAGTTATTAAAAGAGGAAGACAATGCACGCACCTCGTGGCAGAAAATACAATCACCAGTAGCTAGACAAGCGGAAGCTGCACGAATAGCAAGACAAATCCATCAAGAAACGGATGCAGGAGAGATCTGGCATGTGAGAAAACGCATATTCATCCAGGATAAAGGCGCGAACGCCCCCACCCCCAAGCAGAGCAGCGCCCAAGAAAGTGACCATCTTGGAGTAAACTGCAAAGTCCTAGGCCTTTTCAAGGAAAAGAGCTGAACAAGCTTGGAGAGGCAAGGATGAGTGTCGAAACAATGCGGTATCACATAGGAAAAAATGTCTCTGAAGCATGGACATGAACCCATTGCTGGAGACCCCCAGAAACAAACATATACCAGTAACTCTGCAAGCGGTGTGATCGAAGGAGTGACAGAAGCAACAGAGTGATCGCACACCTTCGACAGAAGAACCTTACACTTAGCCATAGAGGCTAAACCAGTGGAGTGAGTGCCTCCTTGAAGAAGAAAAGCAACTCCATTGCGTGCCTTGAAAAACCACTACGGAGGAGATAGGACCCGATAAAAGACGTGCGAAGGCACAAAGAAGTCGGGTCAACGTGAAACCTCCTCGGGCGACTTTGGCAAAGAAAGTCGCGAGGTAGAGGGAGACACGTTGGAACCGCCGCTAACAGACAGAGGAGCAGATTGATCCACACCCACCGAGGCGACGGGTGTGATCAAAAGGACTCGACGACTGCAGGTTCATATCTGGACGAGAACCTGAGGAATCGGAACCGGTAGGAAGGCGTAGCCAACAAGACCATCCCAAAGGAGGGCCAGAGCGTCCACGGTGAAAGCCAGAGCATCTGGACAAGGGGACACGAAAGTATCCACTGGATGGTTCCAATGAGTCGCAAGAGATCGATGGAACCCGCCAGGTGGAGCATCCACCTAGTGGAAATGACACAGCCCCGACAGGACAGGGAGTCGGCTAGGACGTTCAGACAACCGGGAATGTGACGAAAAGCCACCCTGGCGTGGACATCCTGAGTGAGCAGTAGAAGATCCGGAGCCAATTCGTACATTGGAACAGAGTGCGTGCCGCCCTGGTTCCGAATGTAAACAACCACCGTCGAATGGTCGGACAACAGGACCTGGCGATTCGACAGGTGAGGGATCCACTGCCTGAAACTCAGAAGAAGAGCAAGAAGCTCCTTCAGGTTGATGTGTAGAGCTGCATGATCCTGGTCCCACATCCCGTAAATGGAAAGACCTAGAGGATCCAACGTCGCACTCCATCCGAGATCGCTGGCATCTGCCGTCAGAACGTGATCGGACGTGGGTAAGTCCAACGGAACCCCCTGCGAAAGACAGTGGACATCCACCCAGAGGAGGTGAGGATAAAGATATTCTGGAAACTGAAGCACCAGATCCAGAAAATCTACATTCAGCCTCCAACGACTGAGCAGAAAGTGTTGGAGAGGTCTGACACGCAGCCGACCTAGAGGAATGAGATCCGTCACCGAACAGCAGAGACCGATTAGCTGGAGAATACTCCGAGCCGTTGCGGATGTGGACTGGGACAGAGTCAGAGCAAAAGCTGAGAGAATCACAGCCTTGGCCTGGGGAACCGCCACCAAATTGAATTGTGTGCGGAAAGCCATCCCCAGATGATAAAACGACTGAGAAGGGACCAGGTCCGACTTCTCCTCGTTGACCCTGAAACCTAGCGACGTGAGCAAGCTCAACAGAGTGGCGACATCCGACTCCAGTAAGGCAGCATTGGAATGCCCCTGGAGGATATCGTCCAGATATGCCGAAGTAGTCACCCTGGACTGTGTGCGATGGAAAGCTATCACATGCGACATCAGTCTGGTGAAGGCCCAAGGAGCCAGGTTGAGGTCGAAATGCATGGCCTTGAACTGGTAAACTCGCCCCAGAAAAACGAACCTGAGATACTTCCGTAACGCCCAATGAATCGGAATGTGAAAGTAAGCGTCTCGCAGGTCGAAGCTGGAAGCGAAATCTCCCTGGTGAATTGAACAGAGGACCGACCTGAAAGTCTCCATGCTGAACTTGGGAGCAATGATAGACTGGTTCAGGAAACTCAGATCGATAACCGGTTGGAGTCGGCCGTCCTTCTTCGGCACCAAGAACAGGCGGGAATAGAAACCCACTGACCTGATGTTCTTGATGACCTCAATCGCCCCCTTTGTCAGGAGATTGTCTATCTCCGTGGACAAAAGTTCCCAACGTAAAATGTCTGAAAGAACTGTGGTTGGAAGAGGCACCCTGGACAGAGTGGGGTGCCTTCGGAAGGATATTTGCAGCCTGGACCGAACAACATCTAACACCCAAGGATCGGATGTGATGGTGGCCCAACAGTCTGCGAACTCTGCTATCCTTCCTCCAACCTGGGACGAGTCGAGGTGAGGACCTTCATTTCGAACCCCGACGAGGCTCGCGAGAGGAGAAAACACCTCCTCTACTGAATGAAGAATCCTGGGACTTCCCTCAAGACTGCCGATGCTTACCCTTACCCCTTGAGTAAGAAGTAGAAGTGGTGGCAGAAGGATCAGCCCCTTTGCTTTGCAGAGGAAGCAGAGGGTACTTGTTAGGCTTGGAACGGCCCCTGCCTACCCTAGAAGGCTGATCAAGCTGAAGAAACAGCAGCTGATCTTTGGAATGACGTAGGACGTCATCCCGGACCGTCAACACAGAACCATGGAAAAGTTGTGGACCTGCCAAAGAAGCAGATCGAAGAGTAGCGCACTGCTCCTCAGGAAGGGATCGGCCTGTGTCCAACACAGATTCCCTTCGAACTAATTCCAGATTAGCCGTGTTACAGGCATGAGTGTGAGTAAGATGCATGAGCGCCTTGGACAGCACACGCAAAGGAGCCACGTCAAACTTATCTGGAGGCAGATAAGCAGCTAAAGCTGAGACGACGTGATCGGAGAGAGAAAGCATACCAAGCATCTCTCTCAATAAGCCCAATATGGACTCCAGAGTCGTCATTGGAATGACGGAAGACTTTGACTTGGAAAGCCCGAGGGAATTGGGAGTCCTGATACAAAACCGTCAAAGTCTGGTAGACCGACGGATTGGCGGAATCGTAGGAACGATAACCCGCCAGAGGCAAAAAGGTGTCAACCCTGGTGAAGAACGGAGCCTTCATAGCCTTGGAACTTAGCTTAGTGTCCAAGGCTGAAAATGCTTCAACCAACTGTACCGACTGGCATGGTCGAAGACGCCCAGGAGCGGGTTGCTCCATAGGCTGTTGGCGCGCGACCGATGATCGCGGCCTGACTGACACTGTCGACTGGTTAGATGGTTTGAGATCCGGAAGGAACCCAAACACGAAATCAAGAGCTGCCCCCAAGTCCAAAGACTGCTGGCTCTCGACATCAAGCATGTCTGACTCTTCCCCTGAGTCGGAAAACACATAGTCCATCGTGGGCAAACCAGCCGATGGTGTAGGAACACCAGGGGGATCAGAAAGCGGCCTGTTTCAAATCCCGGGAGCAGCGCCATAGGGGGCGCCTGGAAACCACTAGCTGCCTCGCTGGAAGCAACGGGAAGGCTCTTTGACAGAACCTGAGTGAGTAAGGGGAGGGCCTCCCTAAGCTCACTGCCCGTATTGGCCGGTTCAACAGGGGAATGAACCGGCAAAGTGGCTTCACCTCTGACCCTCTTAACCAGCGAAGGGTCACGATCCTCCAAAACACCTGACGTGGGAAGACGGGTGGCAGCTGAAACGTTTGAAGGCAGACGTGTATAGGGGTGTGACACACCCCGAGGATCAACATAGCGGGTACTCATGAGAGTCACCGCGGACCTCTGCAGGGCAGAATTTCCAGGCTGCACAAAAGACGTTGGTCCCCCAAAACTGGTTGTGTGGCCAGAATGAGTGGACGGAAACGTCACAGAGTTCATAATGTCCCACTAAGAACATCCGAATCCAATGACAACTGTGGTGCTCGACGGCGCAGAGACCATGGTAGAGGGTCCGGCCGGCAGCCACTTCCAACTTCGCCGAGTTGAAGTCAGGGAAGGCTGAGGCCGATACCCCCACGTCTACACAACCAGACACCGCAGCAGACCACTGCAGGTATAAAACTACTGTGTTCAACGGCTGAGAGGACACAGTAGGGGGTTCAGTCGGCAGCCCCATCCGGCTTTGCCGAGTGGAAGTCGGGGAAGGCTGAGGCTGATACCCCACAACCACACTACAGACATCCCTGCAGACCCTTGCAGGGATAAGCCGAGGCCGGCTAAAAACGGTGCCCAATGACGTTGTAGATGGAACAGCAGCAGCAGCAGATACGACTGGAGCTGTTGGAACTGGCGGAAAAGTGGAGAGAGCCACCAAGCTCGGCCTCCAAAGGAGGAGTCACAACCCTAGTGACAGCCTCAGATGTTGACTGGTGAGGGCGCAGAGTCCCGGAACCAGGCATCTCTTCACCAGAAATCCAACAGCGCCCACAGTATCCACCATGGTAAAAAACTGCACATCCCACGGAAGGGGAATAACTCTCACCAGACATGGTCGAGTCGGAGAGCCCCAAAACGACAGCGTTCCCCACCCCCCGCTGGTGTGGAAGGAGCTGCATATCCCCCACGGAGGGGGAGCAATTCTCACCAGATGTGGTCGAATCGGGCGACCCCAAAACGATAGCGTTCCCCACCCTCCGTGGAGCAGGAGGAGCTGCACATCCCCCACGGAGGGGGGCAAACTCACACCAGACGTGGTCGAGTCGGGGGACCTGAAACAACAGCATTCCACACCACCCGCGGGTGCGGAAGACACGGCCATGAGAACGCACTAAGGCGAGGGCAAATGGAATTGCCCTAAAGGAACCAAACTGAGAGCAGTAGAAGAAAAAGGTGAACTCAACAGAAACAGAAAGTAGAAGAACACCCTCAACTACGAGAGAAGGTGGCAGAAAAAAAACGGTGGGTACATGACAGAACCCAGACGGTCGACAGGGACCAAAAAAACAGAAATTCAGCCCTCAACAGAGTGAAGAAATCCTGCCCAGACAGTCCCAGATTGACACCTAACTCCAAAAACAATAATTCATCAACCGAAAAATTCATTGTCGAATCGCGTGATGTCGAAAACAAAACATTCGCGAAAATGGAATAGTAAATAATATACAATGAGAGTGTGGTTGAAAATATTAATGAGAATATATAAAACACAGTCGTGTTATTATATGATCTTCAGATCCATAAATCCAGTCACAGGAAAACCATTATCGACGAGTTAAAATATCACTGTCACTGAGCAATGACATCCACCACGTGTGCGGATAATCAAAAGAATGACGAATTGACGCATTGCACACTGTTTTACGGTAGTCGTGGATTTGTACTATGGAAGAGCGTCCCATACTGGGTGTGCGCCGATGGTGCTCGACCCAGTTTGGGCTTATTTTTTCATGGTGTATTTACACCACTTTTCTTTCCCAAATCTTGGGAAAGATTAAAATAGAGAGTATTTTATCCGAGTTAGGTTCTTCCACTGTAGTGCAAGCCTGTAGTAAACAAATGAGGTAGGTTGATAAGAAAACAAACATTTCCACATTTCCTTTCACGTTAATTTGTTGACAGTATCACACAATACCTCAACTTAGCAGATTAAACTTTGATGTTTGCGTGTTGTTTTGCTTGATGTTCACAACAAAAACACGTTATCACTGGGCGCAGCCATTTTGATCATGGAAATATATGGATCAATTAATGTTCGTTAATGTTCGTGTCAGATCGGTTATTTCCATGTTGGGTTACAAAGGCCTAAATTTTACGAGTTTCGAAATTTGATTCAAAACAAAATAAAAACTAAAATAAAAAGAAATTTTGTACAAAATTTGAATTTCATGGACAGCGAAAGTGATTCTGAATATATTTAATTAAATTTCAATACTTCTTCCATACCATTTATATTAAAACGTCATTTTCCATACATTTTCCAGACTTCTGTACGAACCCTGATATGACAAGTCGCACATACACTTACTTAGATCCACAAAAATATGAACAGACCAACTGACCACCTACTGCATTGACTTCAAAATACCTCTTCAAATTATGTTTGAGAAGGTATAAATATTTCAAGTGTTGTCTTCTGCCATTATTAGGTAAAGTGTTAACTGAAACAGTTAATTAGTGCAATGGCAATATAACTAACAACCAGATGTTCCCTCCTACTTAGCTAAGAATATGTAGTTTTCATATCAAACATAAATGTTTAGTGCTAATTTGGAGATGACCTGAGGGACCTAAAATATGCAAAACCATTCCTGGACTTTCTTCCAAACATCGGAATAAGGCCCTAAAGAGATGAAGACCTGGATACTTTTCATACATTTTTGCAACACTATTATAGTTTATGTTTTGTGACTCTAAAGTAGTGTGTAGGCAAATCTTATGTAGGAAATACCATTACACCACGATTTCTGTGTGTATTCAATGTTACTGGATACAATACCACCCGTCCGGGACGAGCCGCGTTGTGTCCTTGGGCTTGGCAAGGCACTTTATCCTGGTTGCCTACATGGGGGCACGATGACGCCGTGTACTAAGGCGTACTGTACGTTGATGCAGGGACCAGCCTAGGGGGGAATTTTAGGGAGACTTTGAGTCTCCCTCCAGAAAAAATAGGGAGACTGCAGAGTCATGTAGGGAGACTTCATAGGCAAGTGGGGAAAATTAAGAATATTCATGTAACACCCCCGCTGCCCCTTCATATTTTCAATTTGTGATCCTCCATTAACGTCCAAACAATTCAGGTCCAGTTGTCTGATGATGCATCTGCGCCAGGTTAAAAAGTCACAAAGTAATTATTGACTGAAAATCCCCCACTGCTACCCTTTCCTTCATGACCCCTCCCCCCTTCTTCGTGCTAATCCCCCAGCACCCTCCTGTGGTTGCCTTTCACCAAAGTCTGCTAAGCTAATAATTTCCTAAGTCTGAAAGTGTGAACAGGACCCGATGTAAGAAGGTTGCTTGGGAGGTACTTTGTTAGTTAATAAATAAAATACATTCTGGGGTTTAGTATTTTGTAAAAGAAATGTCATTCCGCATCATTTTTATGGCATTCCGCATCATTTTTATGGCATTCCGCATCATTTTTATGGCATTCCGGTGTCATTCCGGTGTTTAAGAGGACCCTTTTTCAAGATCGTCCACATGCACACTTGTGTCCTGTACAAAGCTTTTCTTGTCATCACTAAAGCTTTTTTTTCATGTGTTTCAATTCCATTAGTGTTTTGCTGGAAATAGACAGCCCAACCGTTAACAGTCGTCAGCAAAACGAAATGAAAATACTGTGTTATAAAATACGTCCGTTGTGTATACATTTTCGGCATCCTAAGCAACGTAACCTACTTTCAAACTGGGTTATTTTGTTGAGTCGCGTAAGTCACCTATTTTCATTTCGACACTTCAAGCTCTGACTGAAACGCAACAAAATAGAAATAAAAAAATCCGCCAAAAGCGACAATGGACAATTGATTGTCGTGTGATTTCAAATAAATGGATGTTTATTTGACGAATTAAAATGCCCATTTATCACACTCGAGTACATTTGATTTTTGAAAATAATCGTTTTCATGTAAAACCTCGCGAGTCGCATCACTCAGTTCAGCCTTTCCTCATTTTGGCCAATTTTTAGAGGGCGACTTGTAATCGCCCCGACTATTTTTCTAGGCGACTTTGGGCTTAGAAGGGCGACATAATCGCCCTAGTCGCCCTCATGGCTGGTCCCTGCGTTGATGTGCAAGTCTTCAACCGCTGTAAAATGCTTGAATGGAGCATGAACAGAGTAAGTATGTTGAGGAGCTGACAGTTGCTCATCGATGCTCGATGGTTCTCTCCGGCATCCTCCACCCGTAAAACTGTCATGGTCACGATTAGCCATTGTGCATAAGTATGTGATCTTAAACACCAATAAATAAATAAATAGATACAATACCAACATTGAGAAATGTGCTAGGTACACCACACATGGAATCTGACCTCAGGGTGAGAACATCATGTAAGAATACATCTGATTGATTGCTGGGCATCTGAGTGATGCTATGAGGTGAATGAAATGCTTTGATACAAAACAGGGTCAAGCAAGAATGTAAACACACCACCAAAGATGATATTTTTCTTTAAAAATATACTACTCAAAGTTTGCTAAGCACCAAATATTTGACACATCATTGTGAAATTTGCTGGTGACATATTTGCGATATTTTTGGTGGATATGATTGAGGAATGTATTGAGATGGTCCCCAGTGCTTACATTAGCTCTTTTGACAGGCAGACTTTTCGTGACAGTCATGGAAAGCATGTACCCCTTGATTTTCATAATGTTTTCGTGTACTGTCTACATGTACATGACATGTGTAGGGTATTCAATCTTCTTTTCAACACAAACCCTTGTGATTTAATGATTGAATATCGTCGTGTGAGAACCATAAGGTTCTATCTTCCAGTGGAAGATAGAACCTTATGGTTCTCACACGACGATATGGCAAATGCAAATGTAAGAAGACATTTGTCTGAAGCAGAAATGTGGTGGGGTGTAGGGATGGTGGAGCAAGGGGTTACCCATCGTCAGGTTGGTGAAGCCCTTGGTGTGCACCATACGGTGATCACCATAGCCTGGGCAAGATTTCAGTAGTATGGCACACCAGTCAGACGGCATGGTTGTGGCAGAGACAGGGCAACATCTGCAGCTGAAGACCGGTTTTTGATCATCCAGGCCCGTAGGAACCGCTTTGCCACAGCAACCCAGCTTCGCAGTGACCTTCAGAATGCATCCGGAGAAAATGTTTCGACGCAGACTATCCGGGCAAGGTTGCACAAAGGTGGTCTCCGATCGAGAAGACCATGTATTCTCATGCCGCTGTCCCAGGACCACTGCCAGGCACGATATGAATGGGCCATGGACCACGTTGGATGGACCAGAGAAGATCGGCGACCAGTCGTTTTTACAGATGAGTAAAGGTACTGCCTAGACCACACAGATAGGCGTCCTAGGGTATGGAAAAGACCAGGAGAGCGATTCCATGCTGCCAACATTGCTGAGCCTGACCGCTGTGGTGGAGGGTCAATCAGGGGCGGCATCAGCTGGGATGGACGTACAGAGCTCTGTGTCCTTGAACGTGGTGCACTGACTTCACAACGGTATACTGATGAGATCCTGGATGTCCATGTCAGATTGTATGCAGGTGCAATGGGTGATAGATTCATTCTGATGGACGATAATGCCCATCCTCATGTTTCCCATGCTGTCGGGGAGTACCGACAGAGGGAGGGGATTGAGCGTATGGACTGGCCAGCAATATCCCCTGACCTCAATCCAACCAAACATGTCTGGAATGAGTTGCAGCTTGCAATTTCAGCTGTCCAGTCCAGCCAAGAAGTGGCCAGGAGCTTCGTGTCATGCTGGTCCAAGAATGAAACAGCATCCCACAAAGGACCACCAGGAACCTGATTGGGAGCGTGAGAAGGCGTTGTCAAGCTGTAATTAACAGTAATGGGTCTCATACTCGATATTGAACCCATACCATTTCGCTCCGTCAACTTTTTGGCATATTGAAAAATTTCCTCTTTTACCAATAATATCCATTTTCCATGGTTATCGTATTCAAAAGCTAAAAAATAATGTCAACCACAAATAAAATCTTAATTTCTGTACTTAAATCATTAAAGATTTAATTAAATAATAAATATACACACTTTTCATTACAATATTTCAACTAAAACGTAAAACAGGTAGTCGGATATACTTGGTGCTTAGCAAACTTTGAGTAGTATATTAGCTTCATTCACTTATTTCATGTTTAATCATGGTATATTTATTTATTTATTTATTGGTGTTTAAGGTCACATACTTATGCACAATGGCTAATCGTGACCGTGACAGTTTTATGGGTGGAGGAAGCCGGAGTACCCGGAGAGAACCACCGAGCAACGACGAGCAGCTGTCAGCTCTCCAACATCGTAACTCTGAACCGCAGCACAGGCAGGGTTAGATTGGTTGAAGACATGCACACCATCGACGTGCAGTATGCCTCAGTACACAGCGTCATCGTGCCCCCATGTAGGCAATCGGGGTGAAGTGTCTTGCCCAAGGACACAACGCGGTTGCCGCATGTGGGATTCGAACCGAGGACCTCTCGGCTTGCAGCCTGCACCTCTACCAACTGAGCCACCGCGCCCCCCTTAATCATGGTATAAATGCAGAATACAACCCAGGCAGAGTACAGTGAACAGGAATCAATGACCGTTGTTGGAGTTTTTCCTGAATTTCAGGCAGGTCTTTGGAGCTTGTAAAATACAATGGAGCTGTGGAGCACACTTAATCGGATCTCTCTTAACCCCCTGCACACTGATGTCAATATATCCAGATTTGAAGTAGCCATTTTTCCCATAATGCAACTGGGAATTTCACCAATTCAATCTTGTTTGACAGAGCTCATTGAGCTCTGTCAAACAAGATTGAATTGGTTAAATTTCTAGTTGCATTATGGGAAATATTTGCACCCTGAACTTCAGATATTTTAACATCAGTGTGCAGGGAGTTAACTGAATAACCCTGTTAATGGTATATAATTTTCCAACACAAAACCATCTACCATACCTCCAGTACAAATTTAACCTGTTAATTGAATACAGGTTATAGAGTAAACTCCTGTTAATTAAATAAAAATCTTGTAACCTGTCGAGAAATTACCCTGATTCTCCCTAGTTTTCCTTGTTTACAGACCTATTTGGCCTCAGTACATCCAATACAGGCATTTAATCTATTATATCTTGTTTGACAGAGCTCACGGAGCTCTGTCAAACAATATATAATAGAATAAATGCTAAGTTTGTCTCTAGAATACAGGAAAGTGACACAATCCCTGTTAATTGAATACTCCTGTTAATTGAATAATTTTCGTTGTCAAAGTGGCTATTCAATTAACAAGGTTCCACTAATAATAAACTGGAGAAACAGAAATTACTGTGATCACTATATTCAAGTCTTTGTGGAAATCGTGAGAGCATCACAACTGAACTATATGGAGAAATTACCCTGATTCTCCCTAGTTTTCCTTGTTTACAGACCTATTTGGCCTCAGTACATCCAATACAGGCATTTAATCTATTATATCTTGTTTGACAGAGCTCACGGAGCTCTGTCAAACAAGATATAATAGAATAAATGCTAAGTTAATCTCTATAATACAGGGAAGTGACACAATCCCTGTTAATTGAATACTCCTGTTAACTGAATAATTTTCAATGGCAAAGTGGCTATTCAATTAACAGGGTTCCACTGTACAAGAAAAACTCCAACTCAGGTCATTAGTTCCAATCCCTCATACTCCATCCTTGTTGTATTCTACCTCAAAAAACTTATAATGTACCTTGCAAGTTCCGAAGACGACATGATGAGGCACCTGTTCTAAGGCCGAAAAAATTCACCAAAGTCAGAAACAGACCGTCGAGGTTACAGTCACTTTACGCATTGGTAGACATATCATGACCACAATACAAGTCATTTTGCCCGTTATTTATACATATACTGGCCATTTCCAGGACTTCCAACCCAGGCATTGGATACCAGGTTATATTTTACCAGTAAAGCCAAACTGTTTGCCATAGATTTGCACAGGGGTGGGGGTGGGAGAAATTCTTTCTTGTCCAAAATAGATCATAATTGGAACACAGATTCGTTTTTTACAAATCAACGTCTCAAAATATTAACTGGTTGAGGGCTACACTATTTTGGGTGGTCTGAATTTATTATTCAAAATTTTGTTTTACAACAAATTATTGGAGAGTGCTGACAGACACTCAATTTGTAATAAAACAAATTTATATACACTAGATATCATTTGCATTTGAATGAATATGAAACACAGGCAAGGAAAATGTTGGCTTTTGCTCTGGTACTCTCAGTTTTTGAAAGCCCTAATAATGGCTTCCAGCACTCAACCAGATAACCCTTTACCTAACATGAAAAGCAGACGACACTTGCAAAAAAATTCTTGAACAACTAATTTTTTTCATTTTTTGTCTCAAAAACATAGGTTATGACCCCTCGTTGGAACGAGCTCGACGAGCTCGTTCCAACGAGGGGTCATAACCTATGTTTTTGAGACAAAAAATGAAAATATTTTGAAAATTAATTGGCGATTTTTGAGAATAGCGCTGGCCGGTTTTGGCCGTTACGTTGGGTAAAGGGTTAATGAAGGAAGTTATGCAACAGGCATCCCCTCTGTGATAAGAGGATGATAGACAGATTTTTCTGAATCATGCATGAATAGCAATTACAGTCACCCACCCATGAATTCTTTAACCTTATCATGATCACCAGAATTAGAGAATACAGAGGATAATTTATGGTGTCCCATCATGTTTTCGCAGACAAATATTAGCTTGTCGACTATGTTAGGATTCAAATTGGCTCTCCTTTTATTTACAATGAATAAAAACATGTGTTCTTAGGGCACTGATGTTGCTGGAATCGACAGGTATTTTCTGACTAACCTGGCCAATTGGGGGAACCTGTCAGCATTTATGAGCCACCACTGTTTAGGTTCCATGTGACGCCACAACACTTTTATAAGCCTTTTCATTGTCGAAATAATCACCCATAATGAATTTCACGACTTTTGTAGATTGCTCCGATTTGTTTTTTATTTTACCTTTACGGTTGTAATCTGGGATCGGACCTTCAAGTTCAAGAGAACTTGAACCAGCTGTAGCCGATGACTGTGCACCTGCAATAACAATTTGATTTGACATATCACTCTCGTTAGGCTTGTCATTTTGAAAACTGCAGGAAGGCCATTATGGTTCACCTCAAATGACAACAGGAGGGCCATTTTGGGTTCACATAAAATGACCCCAGGAGGGTCATTTATGATTTGCGGGGGGCCATTTTGTTTCAACCTGCTGGGTAGACAACTAAATTCATTTTAAGGTACAGTACGTGGAGAGTGGATTGTAAATAAATCACCCATGGAGTGAAGTTATCACCCAAACTTTAACTTTCAAATTTTATACATATGGACAAAAAACACAAGCAATGTTTCAGCCAATGGACCTCCGGGTTTAACCTGGAGGTCCATTGGTTGAAACTTTGCCTGTGCTTGTTATGCTTTGCAACAAATTTGCAATTATTGCTTGGGTGGAATCTCCACTCTGTGGGTGATTTAGTGATAATACACTCTCCACATACTGTACATGGTTCGTGTAATTATGATGTACGTCATCACGTAATGTATATTTGGAAAGTTACTTACTTCTCTGGGTGACTGCAATGACGACACAGTACAAACTTCCCAAACTGTGCTTTTGTTACATTACCTCCTTCAATCTGTGAAAATTGCCATTTGAGGCGACCGATTTTGAGGTGCCTTTGACTGAATTAATGGACCGCAGAAATTGGGGTTAGGTGGACGTTTACCGTCCACAGAATTTTAAACTCAGGCGGGCGACTGCTGCCAGGGGCGATAGCCGCCTCAAAATGACAAGCCTGTCTCGTGCACTGTGACATTGTAATTCATCTTACCCAAAATTGTTCATCCATCAAAAAGCATAGATTTTTATACCTCATGTCCAGAGCACTAAACTTCACTATTGAGAACTTTCTGAAGTCCTCAAGATTGGAACCAATATCAGAATATCGTTTTTCTAGGTCCTTATAAACAGCTGTCTTGAATTTTTTCATGTTTTTTTTATAACCTTTAGTCTCCTGGAGGTGTCTTCAAGCAGACTTCTAACGATGGGGTACATCATACTCAAAGCTGGGTATGTTTCCGAGCCCGATAAAGTTGTGGCCATTTCTGGTGGCTTTAAAACAGGGTGTAAATCTTGTCTTTGTCTGATAACTTTAGTTTGCGAGCATCAGAATATGATGTAATATTCTTGTTGTGAGGGACAGCAAATATAGCAAGTCTCTCTTCAAGCAATTAGTTGAACATATAAAATGTGGAATTCCACCTGATCTCCACCTCCTGAATTAGTCTGTGATGCAGTAAGTCAAAACTCCCCTGTTTTGCTTTCAAATCATCAGAGGCCAAAGTCAAGTTGCGTAAATGAGTCACTAATTTGTTCCCAGAACTGGCAACGAAATCGGGAGAGTCTGGTTTTCACTGCTAACTGCAATATGTGTCCAAAAGAAACGGGTAGGCTTGAAATCAGTCAAACATCATTCTTTAACAATGTTTGCTGCATTATCCGTAACTATCGCGGAAATTTGGTTTGGATTAATCTCAAAATCAGAGAATTTACAGAACCTCACTGAGATGTTCCCCTGTATGATGGTCAGAAATACATATAGTGCAGAGTACTCTGTGTTTGTATTTCTAATTTTCATCTATGGAATGACAGGTATCAGTGATGTGCCCTTCCATTGTACAAAATGTCCATGCATCCATTGTGATCGCGATGAAATGGTAAGCTCAGAAATGGTAAGCTCGGAAACGATTAGTGCTTTTAAATCTTCATAAATGTATTTGAGGTGGCTTGGGAGAGTTTTGCAGCACGGTATTTGGAATGCAGGCTCAATTTTCAACATAAGCTCTCAGAATCCTTATCCATTAACAATACTCAGAGGTCGCAGGTCGAGAGCGTACAACTATGACATCTTTTTGGTTATGACGTTTCATTGTTCATGAACCATGACCATTTGTCTGCTTTTTGTTCTTTGGAAATTCAGCTGATTTTGTGTCTTTGTTTCCCTGGTTTCTGATGTTACAGTGGGGCACTTATAATTCAAGTGCATTTGCATAACAGACGTTGAACTGTTAGATTTCAGTCTTGTTTTTCAAAATAGGCACTCTACGATAGTATTATTCCCAATTAATTCAATATAAACATCAGACGTCTTTTTATCCGATGCCATCCTGCAAGTTTGCAGACAGTTAAATGTAAGAGTGTCGAGACAGTTATAGCCAAGTGTTACAATGACAACATGCAGTGAGTACTATTCAGACACTGTACTGTGCGATTACTTTGATCACTGATGTTAGACACACATTGTGTCTGTGATGTCACTGACACCTTTAAAATCAAAGCTATGCTGCACGTGTTAGAGGTCATCACTGCTACTCAGTGAAACACGCATCTGGTCATGAGCAGAAACTTCAAAAATGAGAGTGGTGATAACATGTATCGTTACACTTCATGGGTCAATTTGGTGTGATTTCCACACTATATGCAAGGGATAGAATAAATGAATGGCAGAAGATTACTATTTTTATTAACTTTTCATTGTTTTCTCCTTAAATTCGGTGATAAGCGAGAGCAAAACATGAAATGTGTATTTTTCCGACTAAACCGACTTCTCCATCGATGCTGGTTGGTAATGCAGTCGACATCGATTAGTTGGCTAATCATCCCAACACTACTGAAGTTTGAATTGGTAATTGGTTAGAAAGTAGACTTGCAATGGGAATAAATCCCATAATAAGACCCTGTAGACCACAGGAAAAAAATCACTGTGAAATAAGACATGCACATCTTTGAAATCTCATATAATTAGTAGATCTCACCAATATTAAATGATTCTGTCAGAAAATCGCTCAACTGTAATGGACTAGTCATATGTGGCATCACTTTTTCATGCAAGTTCACCAGTATTTTTCTGTACAGACTTGGTGTTAACTGCAATTGAAATGACATGCGTGTAAACGTTCGGCTATTTTTGTTTTATCAACAAGAACAAATAAAACTTAATATCTGCCAATTAGGCCACACAAAGTAGATGTTCTGTTTCTCAGACCAAGTTTTGTAAAATTACATGCGGGCGGGTGGGCGGGGCGGGCGTTTTTTTATTTTATCTTTTATTTTTATAATTATTTCTTTGCCATCAGAAGTTCATATTCTTGGTTTATTTTATGTTTTAGGCCTCATAATCAACAGAATAGCAAGGGTGGTGGTGTATTTTCATCCCTTGGGTGCAACAAGGCTTTGCAATGCTAAAGCATTGCAAAGCCTTGTTGCACTCAAGGGACAAATTTACCAATTTTATTAACTTGTGTAAAATATCGGACATAAACCATTTAATTTTTATTTTTTCAAGTTTGCATTGGTTATAAAAAGTGAGCATGCGGCAGCCAAAAGGACCATGCGGGAGGGCCTGAGAAACAAATTTTTAATTTTATTAAGCCTTACAGTAAATTAATTTTCTTGAAAAAAAAAACAAATTTAAAACAATAACATTCAGACTGACAAAATATACAGGCTTCTCAGGCAATGCACCCTGAATTTTTTTGATAACAGTGGAAACTATTTATTGCCACTCCAGGAAATAATTAATCCAGAAATAACCACCCTTTCTACTTCTCTATTACCTTTATGTCCATTGGCATTAGCAGTGATTTCGATTCTGACCTGCCTTTATAGGATACCAACCGTATCATGTGACCCCTTATTGAAATGGGCTATATGAGCCCGTTCCAATGAGGGATCACTGTCATCACATGATATCATTTTGTTGAATGTTTTTGAAAAATTTTAAAAAAATAAATTGAAATAACCCTTTTTTTGATGATCTGTCTAGTACTTCAAAATAGAACATCAATAGAAACCAAAATTATCTAACAACTTTATAAAAGAAAATATCAAATTGCTGCTGCTACTAACCCACCTTAAATCTTAGGAACTGTAACCAGACAGACGAAAACAACTTTCTGTGTGCTTTCAGTGAATTCAGCGAAAACTTTTCATCTTTATCTGTTTAAAAAAAAACATAGAGGTACAGTAGAATCCTCTTAATTGAATATCCATTTTGCCAGTGAAAATTATTCATTCAACAGGAGTATTCAATTAACAGGGATTTGGTCAGTTTCCTGTGTTCAGGGGATAAACTAAGCATTTATTCTATTAAATCTTGTTTGACAGAGCTCTTAGAGCTCTGTCAAACAAGATATAATAGAATAAATGTCTGTGTTGGATATATGAGGCCAAAAAGGTTGATAAATAAGGGGAATTTGGTGCGTGTCACAGCAATTTTTTCGACATATTACAAAAATTTATATACAATTAACAGGATTTTACTCTACAACCCAAAAGCAATTAACAGATCAAATTTGTACTGAAGGTATGGTAAATGGTTTTGTGTTTGAAAATTATATTCAATTAACCCTTTACCTAACATGAAAAGCAGACGACACTTGCAAAAAAAATTCTTGAATAACTAATTTTTTTCATTTTTTGTCTCAAAAACATACGTTATGACCCCTCGTTGGAACGAGCTTGACAAGCTCGTTCCAACGAGGGGTCATAACCTATGTTTTTGAGACAAAAAATGAAAATATTTTGAAAATTAATTGGCGATATTTGAGAATAGCGCTGGCCGGTTTTGGCCGTTACGTTGGGTAAAGGGTTAACAGGGATATACAATTAAGAGATATCCAATTAAGTGGGCTCTACTGTATAAATAATAATGACAATGTGAAGTGCAAGATGGAACATGAATGCACTGGAAAGTAATGACTACAAATCAAAGCTTTTAAAGTATTCAACCTAGTTACCCACCACAGTGAATGGTATCTACTATATAAGATCAATAAATATTAAAGACACCATATTTAAAGTGAGGTAAATCAATGACAGAATTCATCCACCCAATAAAAAAAAATAATACATGTCTTTCCATGATGTTCAATGACCTTTTTAACCCTTTACTTAATGGTCATAACCTATATTTTTGAGACAAATGAAAGTGTCAATGACATTGTAGCTCAACTTGTTTAAGACATGTACATGTATAGTATGTGACACAGCAATGACAAACATCTAGGTAATGACCTGATAACAAAGGTACATGTAAAGTATTGTAACGGTCTATACATAAATGCTGATCGTAGCCTGTAACAAATGTGTAGGTAAAGTATTGTAAAGGTGGGCGACAGTTAGATGCTAAAATAAAAAAAGAAATCTTTGAGTCCCAGAGTGGGTCTGATTGAACCCAAAAATATTTGTTCTCATAGCACAGTGATAACAAAGGCACCCCAAAACACTCGTTCCTGTCACAAGGTGATAACAAAGGTACCCCAAGAAGTTTCGTGAAGATCAGTTCATAAATACAGACTCAAGCCTGAGCCGTATTGTGCACTTACTGTGTATAAGTTGCACTGAACAAATCAAAGTTCATCTAATTTACATAATTTCTGCACGATAAAAAAACCTGTATTATATGTGATGTATTCCATGTTACTAAACATTCCTACAAAAATTTATTCAAATCAGAACTTTCATACAGAAGTTCTGTACAAAAAACTGACTGCACTAATTTTGGTACAAAAAGGTTGCTGACAGCAATCTTGAATTTTGGACCTCACCCCAAAACATTTGTTCTCGTCCCACGGTGATAACAAAGGTACCCAAAAAGTTTCGTAAAGATTGGTTCATAAATACGGCCTCTAGCCTGAGCCGTATAGAAATTGTGTACAAAAAACTGATTGGACCTAATTTCGGTACAAAATGGCCACTGGCAGCCATCTTGAATTTTGGACCCCACCCAGAAACACTCGTTCTCATCCCAAGGTGATAACAAAGGTACCCAAGAAGTTTCGTGAAGATCGGTTCATAAATACAGACTCTTGCCTGAGCCGTATTGACATGTGCACTTACTGTGTATAAGTAGCACTGAATAAATCAAAGTTCATCTAATTTGCATAATTTTTGCACGAGAAAAAAACCTGTATTATATGTGACGTATTCCATATTACTAAATATTCATACAGAAATTTATTCAAATCAGAACTTTCATACAAAAGTTCTGTACAAACAAGCCAAGACCAATACCGGGTCTGGACCTGCGTCGCTGCATGCAATTGATTACAAAGATGAAGAGACTTCAAAGTATTGGCAAACAGGAAGCAGCTGCACGGCAGATCTGAAAATTCGATACACGATACAACTCATCATTATGAAGCAGCAGACCAAATATAAAATCATTCCCTTTCATAGAAGCCAAGAAAACTTTGATGGAAGAAGAGTTTCACACGGACTGACGGACGGATGGACGGAGTCAAGCAGTTACTAGACCTGCTCTGCCGCTGGCGACGCAGGTAAAAACTGATTGCACCAATTTTGGTACAAAAATGGCAGCCGGCAGCCATCTTGAAATACGGACTGCACCCCAAAACCCTCGTTCTCGTCCCAAGGTGATAACAAGGGTGCCCAAGAAGTTACGTAAAGATCGGTTCATAAATAAGGCCTCCAGCCCAAGCCGTATTGGCATTTACTGTTACAGTGCTGAAAGCAACATTAAATAGATCAAAGTTAGTCTAATTGGCATAATTTATGCACGAGAAAAAAACCTGTATTATATGTGATGTATCCCATAGTACTAAACATTCACACAGAAAACTATTCAAATCAGTGCTTTCATATGGAAGTTCTGCGCAAAAATCTGATTGCACCTAATTTGGGTACAAAATGGCCGCCAGCAGCTATCAGAAAAAAACCTGTATTATATGTGATGTATTCCATGTTACTAAACATTCCTACAAAAATTTATTCAAATCAGAACTTTCATACAGAAGTTCTGTACAAAAAACTGACTGCACTAATTTTGGTACAAAAAGGTTGCTGACAGCAATCTTGAATTTCAGACTGGACCCCAAAACACTTGTTCTCGTCCCACGGTGATAAGAAAGGTACCCAAGAAGTTTCGTAATTATCGGTTCATAAATACGGCCTCTAGCCCGAGCCGTGTGTATGGCATGACGGATGGACGACGGGCCATGGCAATACCTCAAATTTGGCTTCGCCAAAGTTGAGCTAAAAATGAAAAAATAATGAAAAATAGTTGGCAATTTCTGAGAATAGGGCTGGCCATTACGTTGGGTAAGGGGTTAATAAATCCATGACAATTTGTAATAGCTGATTGGAAATAGTGAATACCTTGAAAACTACTTCCGGAACATTGGGTGCTTAACCCTTTACCTAAGATGAAAAGCAGACGACACTTGCAAAAAAAATTCTTGAATAACTAATTTTTTTCATTTTTTGTCTCAAAAACATAGGTTATGACCCCTCGTTGGAACGAGCTCGACGAGCTCGTTCCAACGAGGGGTCATAACCTACGTTTTTGAGACAAAAAATGAAAATATTTTGAAAATTAATTGGCGATTTTTGAGAATAGCGCTGGTCGGTTTTGGCCGTTATGTTGGGTAAAGGGTTAAAGTCTGTTGGCCAAAACTCAAAAACAGAATTTCGTCGACATTGAAATGAATATACCTAAAACCATTTTTATTTGTTGGATGACACCTCTGGGCACTTGGCAATACCAGTATTCAATGTGTTTTCAGTGTGTGTTGACCTTCTAAGGCCAAAAATATCTATTGGGCATAAAAAATATTGTTTTTTAATAAAAATTCACTTTTATGAATTTGTATTTGAATCATCTTTAAAACTTCCTATAGAGTCTATATTATGTGTGGAGGGATTTTTATGCTGGAAAAACATCATTGGACAGAAAATCTTTCTCGGATTGAGACTTTCAGGCTAAAAAAGCCGAGAAAAAAATAAACTTACAATTTTTTTCTAATTCTTAGTTCACACAAAAATTTTTATAATGTGAGAATGGTTTCACGCTCAGAACTAATAATAGTCTTAAAATTTAGCCCTGCCTATATGTTAATAGGCACAGCAAACAGGATATCATTTTTGGTATTTTAGAAATTGCAGAAATATTAACCCAAACATCTAAAATTTCAATTTTCACAAGTAAAAGAGTCAAATTCAGTTTTTTGACATATTCCTAATTAATTTACAATAAAATTGGCAGTTTTCATATATTTATTCTATATAATGACACAATTATTTATTCCATATAATGACACAATTGATGATGTGTTGAACTTCTGTATGAATACAAATAGAGTAATTTATATTTAACAATGCAAGCCCACTTATTTAACAATGCAAGCCTGACTATAGATGATACAGTTCTGGGGTATATATAAACACCAAGTCCATAAAGGGCAATGAGTCTAGCAATAAAATCTTGAATGACACCTGCTTTTCACTATAGGTATACAGCAATAGGATACACTTGCATACCAAAAATCAAGTCACTCAACCAAGTACTTTACAAGTTATTCATGATTGAATTTTGAGACGGATGGACAGATGGACAGACAGACTGACGGACCTTGCACTGTGGTAGACATCAATGAGAAACATTGCACATCAAATATGAAGTCATTCCATTGAGTACTCTGCAAGTTATTCATGAATTAATTTCAAGGCGGACAAATTCAATGGTTCAGTGAAATGTAATGTTTTAAAAGCCATAGGATTACCTATAAATGTTTTTAGTTTATCAATGCCTTCAGTCCCAATAATGAAAATATTGTCCATGTATCTATAATAAGCTGAAGCATTTTTGGTGCTACTTTCATGCCCAAGCAGGTGTCCTAAATTGTTGAAATAGAAATTGTTTTGTCGAGTAATTTTAAGTAGGTGAAGGAGGATGTTGTATTGTACACTCCATTTTGGTTTGTTCCATCTTAGGCCTCCACGATTGGGGATGTTAGTGTAAATCAATGCTCTTCATTTGTTTTATGAAGTCAGTTGCAGATTTGATATAACTTGGGGTCTGTTTCAAAATGGTTTGACTGTTTCATTAATAACTGTGACTTCCAATTTGAACGAGTCTAACAGAAGTGAAGTGTTACTAGTGGACATCACTGAAACCAGTTCAGTTGGAGCAAGCTCGTAGACTCATCCCTCCAGAATACTGACATGTGGGACCACTATTTACATGAAATTATTGTTAATGCTTTTATTTCATATGAAGACTAAAATTTTCATTCTACAAAAAAAGTGAAGTACATTTTCCCAGCCAAGTTTAACTCTTAACCTACTGAGTAGTTTTAAGACTTTTTTCATCAAAATCTAGCCATGGCTGCTTTGAAGTAGCCATGACTAGATCTGAGGAAAAAAAATTCATCTAAATCTAACTCAAGAAATCATTGGCGGAAAAATCTGTTAAATTTACAGGGTGGAAATTCAATTAAATATGCCTAAATTATACATATTTCAGTGACAAGAGAAATCCTGTCCTGGGCAGGAATATCCGTCAGTAGCATGCAAAGAGTTAAATGGAGGTTCAACCTTTTTTGTAGAAATATTTTGATACACCATGAAAGGAAGATAAAATAAGTGGCAATAGTTATTTATTTATTTATTTATTTATTTATTAGGGTTTAACAAGACTTTAACAGCCAGTGTCATATCGTGTCGGTGACCGTTTTACAGGTGGCGGAAGCTGGTGTACCCGGATAGAACCACCGAGCAACGACAAGCAGCTGCCAGCTCCCCAACAACTCCGCACTTCAGCACAGGCAAGGTTAGACTGGTTGAAGACATGTACACCATTGACGTGCAGTACACCTTAGTACATGGCATCATCGACAATCGGGGTGAAGTGCCTTGCCCAAGGACACAACGCGGGAGTCTGAATCGATCGCTCAGATGATCACCCAAGTGGCAATAGTATTTGGTTAAGTTCAGAATGCCTATATAGACAGACTACCAGGGTTTTAAAACTGATTAATTAAAAAAAACAATAAATCACTCATTGGTAATAAATATTTTGGTTTCTTTGCAAACACTGCTCAAAAGATGCTGGTTATTCGATGTACATGTGAACACTTTTGGCCCAAAAGATTTATATATTTAATACAGATATAATCTGTGAATCAGAAACAAATTAAGTATAATTTTCTTTATCTTCAAGGAAAATTTTCAGTATGTACTTTAACCCTTAAAGGCTTATTTCTGAGTTTTACGACCTCAGAACAGGTGCCCGCAATATACCATCATGAGGAAATCCCGCTAACAATAGACAAATTACCTAAGCAGTGGTTTCTAGTCAAGTCTTGGCTGCCTTAACAGGCAGCCAAGACTTTACTAAAAATCACTGCTGAGCCCCTGGATGTGTACAGGCTGTGGTCTTGTACTCAAACGATTAGTCTACTAGTCGATGTCGACTCTGGGCAAACCAGTAGTCGACTCTCAATTGTGCAGTCAACTAGTTGGAGGAGTTCAAGCTTTTAGGTAAATAGTATCCCTTCTGTGCCACTGTCAGACAGTTTGAACAGCAATATTGGGCAATCAATGTATACATCTATTGCCATCTAATAGTAGTGACAGTAGTTTGTTTTAACTGGTACTAGTAGAGTGCTGAATTATTTTGGGCTATCAGGATATGTTATTAATTTGCCTTGTTGCAATTTATGGGAGAGTGCCTATAGGCACTCTCCCATAAATTGCAACAAGGCAAATTAAATAAGACTATATAATTTCACTCTTAGCATAATTAGAAGCACATTAACAGAATAATGTTCCAGTAAGTTGCTGTATATGAATGCCCAAGTGAAGCCAATTTTGGACCTTCAGCACTATACCGGAACACCAACACTGTTATAAGGAGGTTATCACCAATGACTAGTCGAAGTCAACTTGACTTTTGGATATCGACTAGTCGACTTTGGAATTCACTAGTCGTTTGAGCACTACTGTGGTCAGGTATGAATTGAAGACAAATGCCCAAGCTCTTGAGGGTTAACCCTCAGCAAATTAATGACAAAACATCCAAACTTCAAGCTGCAAAGTTTTCCCACAATACAACTAAGAATTTAACAAATTTACTCCTGTTTGACAGAGAGCTTATTGAGCTCTATCAACAAGACTGAATTAATTCAATCTGTATCATTCTCAGAAGTACAAGTTCTTTTTACTCATGAATTACATTCCATCAAACAATTTGGAAAAATAGTTTTGTACATACCAGGTGGTTCTCCCAAGAAATTTGTGAGTATTTCATCATTCACAACTGGAAATATGATCTGAGACAGGAGAGCATGAATATTGTTTAAATACTTTTCTGAGACCTCCTGTAATGGAAAATAACAACAAGAGATGCCGTTTGCTTCATGATAAGCCATTACAGCTAAAGAACAAGAGGCCCCAGGGGGCCTGGGGGCACTCACCTGACAAGGTAGACTAAATATCAACCCAGGGAATTGATTTCAACAAGTTGCATCTGCCCCTCCTAAGAAAAGCTTACACCAAATATCCTAAGATTCTGACTGGTGGATCTAAAAAAAAAGAAGATTTTTAAAGAATATTCCTCATATTGAACTAAGTTATAATTCAGGCTCCCACAAGGAGCCCAAATATGAACCCAGGGACTTGGCTTTAACAAACTTGAATCCCCTCCCACCCCCAAGGATGCTGCACACCAATATCAAAACATTCCGACTGCTGGATCTGAAGAAGATTTTTGAAGAAAATTCCTCATTTTGAACTAAGTTACAATTCGAGCTTCCACAGTGATCCCAAATATTGACCTAGGGACATGGCTTGAACAAAATTGAATCTTACCCCCCTAAGGATGCTGCATACCAAATATCAAATACATTCTGACAGATGGATCTGAAGAAGAAGATTTTTAAAGAAAATTCCTCATTTTGAACTGAGTTATCATTCGGGCTTCCACAGTGAGCCCAAATACGAACCCAGGGACTTGGCTTGAACAAACTTGAATCTCACCCCCTAAGGATATTGCATGCCAAATATCAAAACATTCCGACCGCTGAATCGGAAAAAGATTTTCAAAGAAAAATTCCTCATATTGAACTAAGTTATAATTCAGGTTTCCACAAGGAGCCTAAATATTATGAACCCAGGGACTTGGCTTTAACAGACTTGAATCCCCCCCCCCCCACCCCACCCCCCCAGGATGCTGCATACCAAATATCAAAACATTCCGACTGCTGGATCTGATGAAGAAGATTTTTTAAGAAAGTTAAAAAATTTATAGTAATTTATATATTTTTTATACTTACCAATGACCCAGACATAGCTGGTGCTAACTCTTAAAAATCTAGTGCCAAACACAAATTTTGCCCCCCAATCCCCAAAATTTGCATCTAAAACCAAAAGAAATCATGTCCTAAAGGACCTCCATACTTTGCCCCTACTGCGCATGCGCAGTGTCAAGGACATTCCGAAATTGGCGCCAATCATCATTCTTACTGGCAATGCCTGGTCAGCGCTATGTACTCAGCGGGGAGGTATGAGTTCCCAACTCCTGGGAGGGCCATCCCCTTCTGGGTCATTGGTAAGTATAACAAGAGGGATGTTACATCCCAACGCTCACCTACATTCGCGCTTGATAATGTCGTTCCAATGTAACATGCCTAATATTTAGTTAATATAAATCATTAACTAGGCATCAAATGATTAATGTGGTTTATGTGATGGCTTTGGAAAGTCTATATTTCTGCATTTATTATATATCAATTCAACATAGAATCATTGGATACATCTTTTAGAAATGTTTATGATTAAGAATATGAATCGTGAGGCCAGATATTAAATCATAAATAAGAATTAGGAAAGGCTTTCATAAATCACTGAAATTTTAATTGAAGTACATTCATTGGTTAAAGAGGAGTTGCGGAAAAACATTCGTTCAAGAAAGTGACTATAAGTCCCAACAAAAATACATCACATCAACAACTAAAATAAGCCTTAATGTTACTAGTAACAAGTATGAAAAAGTATTAAATAATAAAAAAAAAAAAGTTAAAAAAGAAAGTGAATATAAGTCCCAAAAATCCCCGTCAAATTCCTCAAATATGCATGTAATAAGGGCGCAACGTTACCGCAATGTAGTTCAGTAACCCATGCGTACAATATCAATTGCCTGGAAAGACACATAGAAACAGAACTCACCTTGACACCTCACCTTAACACAAACTTTTAGAACTTAAAATTGAGTGAAATTTGGAAAAAGGTCATAGTATCAGGGTTAAATACTGTTCTGATAGTCCCCTACAACCTACATATGCAATATCAAAGGCCTGAGCCCACTGATCTTTGAGAACTCACCTTACCACCTCACCTCAACACAAACTTTTAGAACTTAAAATTTACTAAGTCCGAGAAAAACATGGAAATTTTGACTGAAAAAAAAGAAAATTTCCGTTAAATTTCTGCATACAGTCGGGTTAATACCTACAGTTGTTATTGAAATATGAAAATCAAGAGTAATGAGAAGTTAAAGCACCACAATCTGCACAAAAGCTGACTTTAATGCAATTTCTTACAACACCTAAACGCTAATTCTTACAAGTTTTGGCAGAAAATCAGCCTCAAATTCCTCAAATATGCATGTAATGAGGGTTAAATATTACTGCAATGGAGTTCAGTAACCCAAGTGTAGAATATTAATCGCTTGGAAAGACACATAGAAACACAACTCACCTAAACACAAAGTTTACAAAGTTTTACAACTTAAAATTTACTAAGTCTGAGAAAAACATGAAAATTTTGAGTGAAAAAAAAGAAAATTTTCGTTAAATTTCTGCATACAGTAGGGTTAATACCTACAGTTGTTATTGAAACATGAAAATCAACAGTAATGAGAAGTTAAACCAGCACAATCTGCACAAAAGCTGACTTTAACACAAATTCTTACAACACCTAAACGCAAATTCTTACAACAACTTTTGGCAGAAAATTTTAGCTGAAATTTGGAAAAAAGTCATAGTTTCAGGGTTAAATACTGTTCTAATAGTCCCCTAGAACCTACATATGCAATATCAAAGGCCTGAGCCCACTGATGTTTGAGAAATTCACCTTAACATTAACTCTTACAATATTGGACACGCCGGACGCCGACGCTGACGCCCAAGGTTATCACAATAGCTCACCACATCTTACAGATGTAGGTGAGCTAAAAAATATATAAATTACTATAAATTTTTTAACATTTTTATACTGTACCAATGACCCAGAAATAGCTGAATAGTAAAAAGGCTGGAGGGCCTAGGACATAGAGGAAAATCCAATAAGCTCAACTATATAATAAAGAGTGAACCCCTCAAGGAGAAAAGGAGTATTAGGCTTTACATGTATCTTTCTTATTTTATGATAAATTAGAAAGATACAATACCCTTCATAATTGAGCACAATAACATTCATGTTCTCTATTAACATCCAGTATAACCCATTATACTAATTATTTTTAAAGTAAGCCAATAAATAAAGTTAGTCCAGAGAATTGAGACTCTTTATATTCTTTAAAAGTGTCCGAGGATTGTATATTAACGCCCGTTTGACACTTGACATATACAAATGCTTCACACCGAGCTACACTTTAAAAATATGACATGAATGAATTTTTAACATTAATATTACACTTTAAAACCATCCCGGAAACGACTCAGAATTACTGACTCCGGAGGAGGAATTCCCTTGCTTTTCACTATAAAGCAGGTGACCTAAGGGAACACCCTCCCCCCCCCCCCCCCCTTTCCCTGGGTCAAATAGCCCAGAGCGAAGAGGGCAGCAGGACGGAGTCACTGCCGGAACAGAAAGCCTGCATAACTATAGTTGCAACTGTTTAGTGGACGACATTCTGAGCAACAGATAACGGACCTAAACAATGCAGGTCTCCAGAAATGGACTCAATATTTCTGAGATAAAAATTCGTGAATGTGGATGGCCGAGACCAATAAGCAGCCTTCATTAAATCTGTAATAGCCACACTATTTGCGTAAGCCCAAGATGTAGAAAGAGCTCTTACTTCATGAGCCGAAATCTTAAGCACAGACTGCTGGGAAGAAGATAAATTTTCATAAGCAGTACGGATAGTTAATTGAATCCATCTAGCAATAGAATGGACCGAAATGTCCTTTCTATTAGGCATCAGAGACAGAAAGAAACGTTTTCGTCCCTTTCTGATAAACTGAGATCTCTGTTTATAAATGCGTAAAGCTCTAACAGGACAGAGTAAAGGCCTACGCCCGTCTGAAGACGGAAGAGCCTTAATAACAATAGGTTCCGGATATTTATTAGGAGCCTGATTCTTAGCTAAAAATCCAACATTAGTAGTGAAGGTGATAGTGTTCCCGACACTACGATAGTGAGGATCGTCCACCGATAGTGCATGAAGCTCACTGACTCTTCTAGCAGAAGAGAAAGCTAAGAGAAAATCTGTCTTATAAGATAAGAATTTGAAATCTACTGTCCCAAGAGGCTCAAATGGCTTTTCCTTTAGTTTAAGAAGAACCCAAGCTAAATTCCACTTAGGAATTAATCTAAGAGTTCTGGGTCTATTTATCGAGAAGTTTCTAACTAATTTAGATAAAGAGACATTAGATCCAATTTGTAAACTATCGTGGTGTGCATAGGTATCAGATAACATAGACCTATAACCCTTAATAGTAACAGGCTGCAGTCTGATTATGTCAAACAAGTATACTAGAAAGTTTGCAATGTCTGGTATGGAGGGATCAAAAATATCAACAGAATGATCCCTACACCAACGACGAAAAACCTTCCACTTAGCCGCATAATTTAGCAAAGAGGAGGTCCTCCTACAGTTAGAAATCGTGTCCACTGCTCGTCCTGTAAAGTGCTTGCCATGCAAGAAGGACCGCACAACGGAAAAACGTGAAGGTTGAGACCTTGCGGGTTGTGATGAAATCGACGCGGTTTCCGCTGCGAAAGAAGATCCTCCCGTGGAGGAAGCTTTCGCGGTAGGTCCCACAACAGACACCTGAGTAGATTTATCCACGGTCTCTGTGGAGACAGAGATGCTACCAACAGAATCTTGCATTGAGATTGTTTTATCTTTAGCAATACTTGCTGAATCAACGGCGCTGGAGGATACGCATATCCTATCATTCCGTCCCATGAGATCGATAGAGCGTCTACTGCAAATGCTCTTGGATCCGGGCACGGTGACACATACGTCTGCAACTGATTGTTGAGATGTGTCGCAAATAAGTCTATGATTGGCCGTTCCCACTGGTAGCAAATCTGATTGAAAACTTGTTTGTTGAGAGTCCACTCCGACGGCAACAAGCGACCCTTCCGTGAAAGGGAGTCTGCTAGTACATTCAGACGACCCGGTATATGACGGACCGAAAGTAGAACTTGATGTTCTAGAGCAAACAGAAGGATTCTCTCCGTTAGATTGAATAACGGAACGGAATGAGTGCCTCCCTGGTTCCGTATATACGCCACTACTGTCATATTGTCGGACAGAATTTGGACATGAGCTTTGTGAATAATGTCCATCCAATGACGTAATGCAAGCCAAATTGACATCATTTCCTTGATGCTTATGTGCTTGGTTAAGAACTGTGGATCCCAAAGACCCTGGCATCTCGAATCCGTTGGGATCAATGTTGCACCCCAACCTGTTTGACTGGCATCCGTCATAATGGTAAAACTAGGATCCGGCAACGGCAGCGGAACTCCCTGAGTTAACCACTGAATGTTTGCCCAAGTCTGAATCTCTTGTTTCACTTGATCTGACAAGAGAACGTCTATGTCGAGCGAATGAATCTTCACACTCCAATTTTGAGTTAAGAAAATTTGGAGAGGACGAGTGCGTAACCGCCCCATCGGAATGAGATCCGCGGCGGCTCCGCACAGACCTATCAGTCTCATAAACTCCCTTGCTGTGACTTTGTCTGCATGAAGACAATAGCGAGCGTAACAACTGACTAATTTCGCTCTGGTTAACGGCAGACGAACGAGATTGTTGTGCGTCTCGAAGCTCATTCCCAGATGAGTGAATGACTTGGACGGCACCAGATCCGACTTCTCCTCGTTTATAACAAAACCGAGACGTCGGAGCAATAGAAGCAGATTCTGCACATCGTTCTGAAGCGTTAACTCGTTGCCGTACCTCTGAAGAATGTCGTCCAGGTAGGCCGACGTTACCGCAGACGAATGAGCTCGGAAATACATCATTACCGAGTTCATTACCCGAGTGAAAGCCCAGGGTGCTAGGTTCAATCCGAAGCACATCGCCCAGAATTGATACACCACTCCTAGGACTGCGAAGCGTAGATACTTTCTGAATGTCGGATGTACCATGACATGAAAGTACGCATCTTTGAGATCTATGCTTGTAGCATAATCGTTCACCCGAATACTCGCTCTGACCGACCGAATCGTCTCCATATAAAATTTCGGAGCGACGATCAGCTTGTTTATCCAGCTCAAATCTATGACTGGACGGAACGAGCCGTCTGGTTTCGGAACCAGAAACAGATGGCTGTAGAATCCCGGTGTTTCCTGGTCTTTTACGACCTCTACCACGTTCTTCATTAAAAGAGACTGCACCTCCGATAACAGAGCGTCTCTTTTCTGTGGATTTGACGGAAGTTGAGTCCATTTTGGACTTCGAGTTAAAGGAGGCTTTCGTTTGAAGGATATTCTTAGACCTTCCGAAATCACCCCTCTCACCCAAGGGTCGTCCGTAATCGACGCCCACTCTTCTGAAAAACTCGACAACCTTCTGCCAACCGGAACACGATAGAGGTTGAAGCCATCACCTCCTGGACCTGCGAGGCCTGCGGGAGGAGAAACCACGTCCTCCACGACCCGCACCTCGTCCCGTCGACCTCGGGGCGTCCGACCGATTGTCCCGGCCCGAAGGACGTCCCGCACGTGAGTCGCTGCCTTGACGGTCTCTTGAATAAGACCAAGAGGACGCACCGGAACCTCTATAGGAACCTTTCTTGGGCGCATTAGACCCAGAAGTGTCTGTCTTATTCTTATCTGCCGTATCCGACTTTTTGGAAGCGGATTTAAACAGCAGAGAATCCCAAACTTTCTTAGTAATTTTATCGTAGATTGCAGAAAGCTTGCCGTCGAATAGAAGTTCTGAGAGAGTTCTTCACCTTACTATCCACGCGTGCAGATGTAGCTAGGGCTGCGTCACGTCTAACCAACTCCAGGTTTGCCACTGAGAGGGCTGAGTTATACGTGGAATAAGCCACTGCCCTTGAAAGAAGTCTTGAAGAGGATTGTATATCCTGGAATTCTTTCCCTTGAAGACGCAGTGATAACGCCTTTGTAAGGTGGTCTGCGTAAGATAAAGCGTCTAAACTGGCCCTGTTAGACGTGATTGTCGTGTCCAACACCGCGGTTGGAACAGACATAGATGATGGTAATGACAATTCTAAGTCTTCCGCCTCGTCGTCAAGACGCAGAGGAACTCTCGGAATACCCTGTCCTGCCGTATCGAATTTATTCCTTGCATTAATGAAAGGCAGGTTAAGAGCATTGGAGGACAAGAAACCAGCTTTGCCTGTTTTGGAAGCAAGCTTAAATATAGCGTCGTTCAATAATTCAAATGTTCTTGTGACATTATTGGACTGAGACGGAAACTCAGGGACGATGTCTCTGAACCGCTCAAAGAATTCAGTGTCCAAAGACGCTATCAGTCTCTTGTCCGGTACCGCAGCAGTCTGGCCCGATGGAACAACGTGAGGAAGGAAGTGCCGGATGAAATCCACGGCAGCTTTATGTTGTTCCGAAAGGGATAGCTCCAAGTCATCCGTATCCCTTTCACCATCCGGTCGGACCTCATGATGCTCCCGGTCGTCCGCACCCGATGCTTCGGCGGAGCGTACCGACCCAGCGCCGTCGGATAATTCCCGATCCGACACCGATTCTGTCGATTGCTGGGATGCTGCGATAATTTGTGCTATCTGACCAAGCACGTCCGTCATCGAGGCCTGCGGAGTAGCGGTCTTTCGCTGCTTAGCCGCGGGAAGCTCCGCATCAACTGACTCCCGCATACTCTTCCTATGCGAACGTCCGGAGTCTACCGGCCTCGTGTCCCTGGCTACCGGATGGCGTGACCTGGTCGCCGAAGAATCCCTTATCGGCGAAGCTGGTAGTATATCCGCGGTCACGTAGCCAAGGTGCGGTCGTGTGCGCTGGTGAGAGGATGAGGAAGCCTGAGCAGTCTCCGCGGACTGCCTAAACAACGGAGCGTCCCGAGCGACGGACGTGTGCTCCGCTTGCGACACATTTTGTACCACAACATCAGGTCCCTGATGTTGTTGTACGAGAGAGGGGCCTCTCTCGCTCACGGCCCGGCTGGACCTGAACGAGCTAGGAACCGGACTGGAAGGCTTCCTCCGATCTCTCCTATCATCCGCCGTCACTGGGTGTGCACCTTGTATGATTATAGTGCTCGCATCACCCAACATTTCCTCCTGAACCGCAACGGACGAACCCGGCTGCCGAACCATTCGGTGAATGGACACTACACCGGGCGAGCTAGCGGACGACAGCACCGTCGATCCTACTCGGGACCTCTTGGGCAACTGTCGTATCTCCATGAGCACTTTTGCCGCTAGCTCTGCATTCAATTGTGACGACGGAAGCACACTCTTGGAAGATAACATGGAAACATCACCCTGTTCTTGTTCCTCTGAAATAGAAACTGATAGACTAGAGTGACCCTGCGGAGAAAGGACCGGCATAGCCCTTTCTCCACTAACAACATACCGTGACACACGTTTCCAATGTTTGTCATCCCAATATTGACATATTGAACAGGAGTTAGTGCGAGTACACTGACTACAATTAATACAATGATCATGAAAGTCAGAGGAAGATTTCTTCCTATTGCCATTTGAACAATGTCCTTTCATAGTGAAAAGACAACAACAAGTCCTAGTACTCGCACCAACCCCTAAACACAAAGATGCATAATAACATGATCCATTAACATTGAAAAAAGCAAATGAAATTCAAAATAATTTTTGAAAAATATTTTTTCAGCGAAGCCCAAGTTTCTGAAAAGTAACGTTGAGCCCCAATGGATCCCAAGGGTAAGTGTGGTCAAAAATTTTAAAATTATTTTAAATAATTAATGCAACACTTACGGATAATAATAATGTATCTAGTAATGAGTAAACTACTCCAAAGGCAAAAAGCCCCCCTCAAAAGAGACTGTTGCCAATGTAAACAAGAAGTGTATAAACACCAGAAAACATGACTCCAGGCACTGACACTACTGGCCCGAAATCAGTTATCAATAATACACACTATCTGATGCAAAACAGAGACTTCCAGAGAAGACTCTGCAGAACATCAGATGGTAGATGCAGAACACAACGTCTAAACACCCATGGGTGAAAACGTAAACATGGGGAAAATAACAGAATTCATTCTGTAACCAAGCTAATTCTCCCAAGAAATTTTAGTAGTAATCTTACTCAAAAATATGCCAAAAGCATGGGAGAATAGCAAGGGGGGACTTACAGGATAAGGAGAGAGGAAACACTGAATAAGCAGTGCAACTTCAAAGCAAGAATGACAACAACAGGCCCATGCCTCGAAAATAGGCAACTTAACATAATTTCATTACAAAATTTTAAGTTACAGCCCTGAATATTTTCTGTCACTCCTTTTTCCTCTCCTCCTTCTCTATCCTCCTTAGAATCACCATTTCTCCAATATTTATGTGTCTGGCATCATTTAAACTGAGATTTACAAGCACAAAGATCAGTGAGATGTTAACTGATGAAGGGCCAAACAAAGAATGATGATTGGCGCCAATTTTGGAACGTCCTTGACACTGCGCATGCGCAGTAGGGGCAAAGTATGGAGGTCCTTTAGGACATGATTTCTTTTGGTTTTAGATGCACATTTTGGGGATTGGGGGGCAAAATTTGTGTTTGGCCCTAGATTTTTAAGAGTTAGCACCAGCTATGTCTGGGTCATTGGTACAGTATAAAAATATTCCTCATTTTGTACCAAGTTATAATTTGAGCTCCCACAGTGAGCCCAAATATGGACCTACAGTAGGGACATGGCTTAAACAAACTTGAATCTCACCCCCCTTAGGATGCTGCATGCCAAATATCAAAACATTCCAACTGTTGGATCTGAAGAAGAAGATTTTTAAAGATAATTCCTCAGTTTGAACTAAGTTATAATTCGGGCTCCCACAGGGAGCCCAAATATGAACCCAGGGACTTGGCTTGAACAAACTTGAATCTCACCCCCCAAGCATGCTGCATACCCAATATCAAAAGATTCTGCCTGATTTTTTAAGAAATTTGCATGAAATGCACGAAGTTCAAATTCGGGCTTCTATAGTGAGCCCAAATATGAATCCAGGGGGCTAATTTGAACAAACTTGAATCTGACCCCCCCTAGAGATGATGTATACCAAATAGGAAAGAATTCTGCCTAGTGGATCAGAAGAAGATTTTTTTGAATTTTGGAAAGAAATTCATGGGTGCTATCCAAGTTATGCCCCTTGTGGTGCCCCCTGTGGGTGCGACAATTTTATTTGTACAAATTTGAATTGACATATGATGGGGAACATGCACACCAAATTTGGTTCAATTTGATCCAGTAGTTTGTGATGAGTAGTCGATAATGTAAAGTTCACGATGGATGACGATGGATGGTAAGTGATAAGTTAAGCTCCCCTCGGTGCGCTAAAAAAACAACGGTAAACTTTTGGATTTTGATGTCACAAGGTTAATGATATGGCCAAAACACCTACTTGGAAATCAAAGACTATTGAAACATTCCTATACAGCTTTCATACAAAAACATAACCCGAATATATGCTGCCAAAAAATGACCTAATGACACTTCCAATAGCTATTATATTCTATTTCATACAGATAATGCATAAATTATAAAAAAAACCTTGGTTTTTCCAACTGGTTATTTTTCCAATCTGAAACTTTCATAGGCATGAGAAATATGTCATTGGAGATAACTCTTTACAATTACAACTCAGGAGAAAAAGGCACATTTTCAACCTAGATACATTTGGAATATAATTTGTCATTATAATGATTGTCGTGCATATTCAATGTTGCGAGATATAATATGGACATTTGGATATGCAGTAGCGGGGACCGACCTGGGCATGCGCCAGTGCGTATTTGGTTCTGAAACATCAGGACCTGGCTCTTAAATCTCAGAAATAGGCTTCTCAGTTGGCGTGTAACTTATCAGATCATATTTTGATATTCTTTCAATGGATAATCGAGAGAGACACTCTTACATGTATTATATATATGATTATCATTTATCATTGTTGTAGAGTGCTTAAGTTAATACTTCAAGTCTTAATTACCAAGTATTAATCTTCACTGTGGTTTCTGATCAAGTCTTGGCTGCCTAAATAGGCAGCCAAGACTTGATCAGAAACCACAGTGAAGATTAATATTTGCTATAGTGTACTAAATGAAAATGATGAGAGCTGTTACATACTTGCAGTGTGTGTTACAAACAGCAGTGTGACTCCGTAAATTGAAATCTGGCGCATGAATTGAAAAAATAGGCTCCGAGGCTACAGCGTATTTTAAATAGTCCTGATCGGTCCCTGAGTAGATATATCACACATGGAATCTGGAATATTCATAAGAACATTATGTAAGATCACATCTGACTGAACAATACAGATCTGAGTGACGTTATGACATGAATGAAATGCTTTGACGCAAAACAGTGTCAAGCAAGAATGTAAAATAGGCCACAGAAAATGATATTTTTCTTAAAAAAATATTAGCTTAATTCACACAATTCAAATTAAACCCTTAAGGCCATACAAAGTAGATCTTCTGTTTCTCAGGCCATGAGTTGTAAAATTGCATGCGAGCGAGCAGTTTTTTATTTTATTTTTTATTTCTGTAATTATTTCTTTGCCATCAAAAGTTCACGTTCTTGGTTTATGTTTTTGGCCTCATAATCTATGGAATAGCATGGGTGGTGGTGTATTTCATCCCTTGAGAGCAAGAAGGCTTTGCAATGCTAAAGCATTGCAAAGCCTTCTAGCCCTCAAGGAACAAATTTATCAATTTTTTTAACTTGAGTAAAATATCAGACATAAACTATTTAATTTTTTTTAACAATTACATTGGTTATAAAAAGAGAGCAGGGAGGGTCTGAGAAACAGATTTTTCATTTTTTAGGCCTAACGGCATATTTCTGACTTTTACGACCTCAGAACAGGTGCCCTTAACATGCCATCACGAAGAGGTCCTGTTGACAACATACAAATTAGGTAGGCAGTGGTTTCTAGCCAAGTATTGTATGCTTGTTAAGGCAGCAAAGACTTGACAAGAAGTCACAGCTAAGCCACTGGATGTAAAGAGGCTGTGGGAATTCAGGACACTTGTCCAGGTCCTTAAGGGTTAACCCTTTACCCAACGAATCAACCGCATCTGCCCACGTAATGAGCAAATTCTGCAGTTGAAAAAATATTTTTTCTTAAAATTTCAACAAAACCATATCATGTGACCCCTCGTTGGAACGAGCTCGTTCCAACGAGGGGTTACATGATATGGTTTTGTTGAAACGTTTTGAAAAATTTAAAAAAATGATATTTAAAAAAATAAATTTTGATATCGTCTGCATTGGGTAAAGGGTTAATCATGGTATAAATACTGAATACAATTCGAGTCGAGTATTGCAGACATGAATCAAGGACCCTTATAAGTATTAACCCAGTTGCTTTCTGCCCTCATAAGGATGCTGTATACCATATATAAAAAGATTTTGAATAGCATATCTCAAGAAGCAGATTTTATAGATTATTCCTCATATTGGATTTAGTTAAAATTTGGACTCTAATGTGAAGCCCAAATATTAATCCAGCGACTCGAGTTTAACAAACCTGAATCTGACTTCCCTAAGGATATATCAAAAGATTCTGATTGGGAATTCGAGAGAAGATTTTTAAAGAATATTCCTCATATTACACAAAATTAAAATTTTGGTCCCCATGTTAAGGATTTCTCATATTGCACCAAGTTAAAATTTGGGTTCCCGTATGAATCCCAAATATGACCTGAGGAGCTGAATGTATTTGACCTCCCTATGTATGCTATATACCAAATATCAAAATATTCTGACCATTGGTTCTGGAGAAAAGTAATTTTTAAATTTGTGCAATATGCTGACTCAGCATTTTTTTGATTCCTCCCCCCCCCTCCCTCCCCCTACAGAACACCATGACACAACAGTTGACAATTTTTTTTTACCATTCAATTCTACTGGTCTTGATGATGCTTTTTACCAAACAACAGTTTTCTGTTCTGCGCAGTTTGAGAAATATGGGCATTTGAAAATTTTCTCGCCCAAAAAAGAAAGTGTGCATTGCAGAAATTGATCAAACTCCAAAAAAATAATTTCGTAGGTGTAAAGAGTGTTAACCTGTTCATGAATAAGTTATATTGAACACAAAAACAGCTTTCCCCGTTGAAATTGCATTAACGTTAAATGACGTGCTGCACGTTTGTGAAAAGGCATGTTTTGCATGTGGAGAGTCTAAAAATTCATGCAGCAGTGTGAATCCTTGGGTATTTAAACACTAAAGTAAGGCCTTCCTATCGTTCACATTCAAACTTGCGCTGCTATTAAAATGACTCCACATTAGCATGCCAAGATTGACAATGAATCAACGTCTCCTTGCCCTGGGTATGATTAGAGCTGGCAGAACACACAGAGAGGTTGCCCAGCATTTGAACTGCCACTGTAACACTGTAGACAGGCAAGTACATCGACATGCACAACATGATGACATTAGAGACCGACCCCGCTCCGGGAGACCACGAGTTACCACCCCTGCACAAAATAGGTATATCTGTGTCGTCCATCTCCGGAACCGGCAACAAACGGCAATGACGACAGCCAGAAACATCCCTAACCTGAGACGGATACATCCTCAAACAGTAATCAACAGGCTGAGAGAATACGGCTTACGTCCTCGAAGACCTGCAATTCGTCCGATTTTGACGTTACGTCATCGTCGTGCTCTACTGCAGAACACATATTCAAACTTGGCCTGTATTACTAGCCGGAAAATACACATATCAGCTTTGGTTGAAATCAAATAATCCAAACTGGAGTTATCGGTCGGAAGCCAATTGTTTACGGTCAGGTGGATGGATAGACGGACGGATGTAGAGACAGACAGATGGACGGACGGACAGAGCATTTACATAATATGACCGTTTTTACAAATGGGCGTATAAAACAGTAATATCAAATTTGAAGAGAATCGTATAATTGCAGGCTTGACAATTTCAGGAGAGCGATTTTTTAGCTCTCCTTACTGCCCTCCTGAAAGAATTAAGGAGAGCGAAAAATTGCCCTCCTAAATATTTTGGTCTGGGATGATTGAGATTACATGTATTATGCTCACATTAAATTTTTGTTGAAAAGCAAAAATGTAATTTAACTTCGAAGTCACATAACATCACATAATTTCATTTTGAAAGTGGTTTAGTGGTAAAAGGTAATGGCTGCAACTGTGTTTGGGTATGTACTTTGTACATACCCAAACACAGTTGCAATCATTTGAAGCAAAATGGGTCACAGCAATATTTTATTTTCTGTCAGTTTCAACAACTGACATCACAGTTTGAAGGGTAATTATTCAATGAATATTGACACTATAATATACTACCATTACTACTATCCTGTCACTTGAAGCAAGTGCACCAGGATGTGACTGTAGATTCAAGCAGACCTGTTGTCCAAGAAAGTCATATGCCTACCACTACCACCTTCAACCCCCCCCCCCCCCCCCCCCACACCCCAACTTGGGCACACACAGGTCTTGTCAAGTGTGTGTTCGGTTGTTGAGTGAGACATCTAGATGTCTAAGAGATTTCGCTTTACCTTAGTAAAGTTAATAAAATCACTGATGTAATAGTCTGTTGGTGTCAGTTTCAATGAGTTCATTCAACTGGATACTTAAAATGCTGTGTAAAGCTAATTGCTCTCCTAAGCTGATTGAGGAGAGCGATGTTTTGCCCTCCTGCATTTTTCAGAATGCTAAGCCTGTAATTGGAACTGGATTTATCTTCTGGATAACATGGGGAGGAGGGAGGGGTGGATTGATTCCACCCATTTCCCCCGAAGTTTTGGACACAGCATCAAAGTCCTTCACTCCCATTTCCTTCCAATCTGTGTTACTTTTGTAAAACAACAGAAGTATGCTGCAGAAGGCATTTCTTTATATTTCAAACTGTGAAGCTCAGGTAATGAGATTATACTGTATACACTGTATACAGTGTCAGTAGACCTTGCCCCAAATGAAAAACAATGACGTAACAGGGTTTGAAGAATAAAAGGTACAACCTTGAAAAGCAAAACTTTAATCCGAAACTTTAAGCTGGGAATACTAAGTAAAATTGACTGCAAAAAAAGGGTTAAAATTTTCCTAAAACCAATAAAAGAAATCACTGATGTAAATGCAATCATTAAGTTGTATTTTCCAATACAAAGAAACTAAGTCTGAAAACATGTTTAAAAAGACAAAGCACAACAATCCCAAGAATATTAACCCTTTGATACTTTTGTATGTCTTATGACATACGAAACCAAACAGCGCATTGATACACTGTGGTCATTTGTTTTGTTATTATTTTTCGATTTTTTTAAAGTTTTAACCTCAATTCTTATTTTCTCCCGAATAGTGCTCAGTGACAACCATTGAGTCAAATGTTATCGCAGCTTAAAATACTAATATAATCCTGCTGTCAAGACTTCTTATCTGGTTGAGTGCTAGAAGCCACTATCAGGGCTTTAAAAAAATGAGGATACCAGAGCAAAAGCCAAAACTTTCCTTGCTTATATTTCATATTCAGTCAAACACAAATAATATTTAGTTTATATAAATTTGTTTTATTTCAAATAATTGGAGAGTACCTGTGGGCACTCTCCAATAATATGTAATAAAAAAAAGTTTTGAAGAACAAATTCAGACCACCAAAAATAATCTAGCTCTCAACTAGACAATCACTAATGTGAAAAATATCTTGTTATTTGTTAGATCTTGGAGGTTAACTGCAATTGCGGTTTGGTGTCGGTTGTGTGAAACTACCGAAAACCAAAACTGCAGTTGGCTGCAAAGAACTGCATTTTCGGTAGTCGAATATTCCAGTGTGTAACGTTAGCAACATTGATGTTCAGTTGATCATAAATAATCACGGCGGATTCTCTGAAAGCAAAGTTTATTATTTTATCAAGTTGCTCTTCAATCGCTTCATCCCCTATTCCAGTTCTATTCAATAAACTGTCATGGAGAGCTCAGGAAAATTAGGTGTATCAGTTTACTGTTTGGTCGGAAAATTCCTGACCGTGACGATTTCCCCGAATCCCTTCCCCACCCCCACTCGCCCCATGAAATTGTGATTTTTTACCAATAGCCAGTCAATTCAGGGCCTACATGTAGCTGATCTTGCAGAGCATGTCACATTTTTTGGAAGAGTCGCACCTTTGGCCACTGTCCATGCCCAACCCCTCACCTTCATGTACTGATGACTGGGTATGGTCACTATGGTGGTTACTTTTCTGAACGACCCTCTCGCTGTGCCCACCTGCGCTCGGTTGGAAGGATCAACTTGTCCAACTCGAGTGAATTTGTCTGCACATTTAAATCTGCCATTGAAATTTTCTTTTTGGGTGGGAAAGTTTCAAGCGATGAGTGGTCACAAATTACTTACAATTTACAAATAAATTTATGAAAGAGTGTGTTTGGGACTGGTGGCTACAGGTTGGTTTTGCTTCAATCGGAACGCATGTAAAATGAAAATGTTATGAAAGTTAAAAAATTTATAGTAATTTATATATTTTTTATACTTACCAATGACCCAGACATAGCTGGTGCTAACTCTTAAAATATAGGGCCAACACAAATTTTGCCCCCCAATCCCCAAAATTTGCATCTAAAACTAAAGAAAACATGTCCTGAAAGGCCCTCCACACTTCGCCCCTACTGCGCATGCGCAGTGTCAAGGACGTTCCGAAATTGGCGCCATTTATCATTCTAATAACCAGTGCCTGGTAAGCGCTATGTACTCAGCGGGGAGGCAAGAGTTCCCAACTCCTGGGAGGGCCATCCCCGTCTGGGTCATTGGTAAGTATAAAAAATATATAAATTACTATAAATTTTTTAACATTTTTATACTGTACCAATGACCCAGACATAGCTGAATAGTAAAAAGGCTGGAGGGCCAAGGACATAGAGCAAAATGGAATACGCTCAATAAAATAAAATAGAGTCATCCCCTGTAGGGAAAAGAAGTAATAGGCCTTACATGTATCTTTCTTATTTATGATAAATTAGAAAGATACAACACCTTCCAAAAATTGAGCTTCATACATCCATGTACTCTATTAATATCCAATAATCCTTATACTAATAATTTTTAAAGTAAGCCAATAATAAAGTAAGTCTAGAGAATAGAGACTCTTATACTCCTAAAAGTGTGTGAGAATTGCATAATCATGTCCGTTGACATATGCAATATTCAAAAGCTATACTTTAAAAACTAAGACTTGAATGAATTTTATAAACTTAAACTTCTCACTAAACAACCATCCCAATAACAGCTCAGAATTACTAACTCCGGAGGAGGTATCCCCTTGTTTTCATAGTAAAAACAGGTGACCCAAGGGAACACCCTCCCCCCCCCCCCTTTTTCTTGCCCTGGGTCAAATAGCCCAGAGCGAAGAGGGCAGCCGAACGGAGACACTGCCGAAACAGACAGCCTACCTAGCTATAGCTATAGTAGCAACTGTTAAGTGAATGACATTCTGAGCAGTAGATAATAGACCTAACAATAGAGGCCTCCAGAAATGGACTCGATATTTCTGAGATAAAATTCATGAATGTGGATGGCTGAGCGCAATGAGCAGCCTTCAAAAATGTATAATAGCAACACTATTAATGTAAGCCCAAGAAGTAGAAGAACTCTTACTTCATGAGCCGAAATCTTAAGCACAACTGCTAAGCCAATGATATACCATAAGCAGTACGCTAGTTAATAGAATCCATTAACAATAAAATGGAGCGTAACGTCCTTCTACTAGACATCAAAGACAGAAGAAGCTTACGCCTTTGTAATAAACAGATATCTGTTTATAAATACATAAACTGTACCCGGAAAGAGTAAAGGCCTATGCCCATACGAAGACGGAAGGACCTTAAAATAATAGGTTCCGGATAATAGGAGCCTAACTCTTATGCAACAATCCAACCTAAATAGTAACAGAAGTATTGATTCCGAAACTATGAAAGTGAAAATCATCCATCGATAGTGCATGAAACTCACTGACTCTACAGTAAAAGAGAAACCAACAGAATTACTGTCTAAAAGGTCAGAATTTGAAAACTACTGTTTCCAGAGGCTCAAATGATTACTTAGCTAAATAAGAACCGAAGTTAAAATCCGTATAGGAATTTAATCTAAAGATTCTAAGTCTATTTATCAAAAAGTTACTAACTGACTTAGATAAAGAGACAAAAGACTCAATTGTAAACTATCGTAGAGTGCATAGGTATGAGGTAACATAAACCTATAACCTAAATAACAACAGGCTGCAGTAGATCTTGTGAAACAAGTATACTAAAAAATAGCAATGAGTAGTATGGAGGGATCAACAATATGAACATAATGATCCCTACACCACGACGGAAGAGCCTCCACTTTAGTCGCATAGAATAGCGAAGAAGAGGATCTCCTATAGTAAGAAATCGCGTCCAAAGCTCGTCCAGTACAGTGCTTACAATGCAATACGGACCACACAACGGAATACATGAAGGTTGCGACCTTGCTGGTTGTGATAAAGATGACACGATTTACCCAGTGAAAAAAGATCCTCACATAGAGGAAGATTTCACGTTAAGATCCACAGTAGACAAGAGAGTAAATTACTCATGATCTCTGTGAAGATAGAGATGCTATCAACAGAAATGTATTGAGGTTGTTTATCTTAGCAATACCTGCTAAAACAACAGCGCCGGAGGATACGCGTATCCTATCATTCCGTCCTATAGATCAATAGAGCGTTAACAGTATTAGCTCAGAGATCTGGACAAGCCAACACATACGTCTGCAATTGATTAGCAAGCTGTGTCATAAATAAAACATCATTGGGCGCTTCCATAGATAGCAAATCTGATTGAATACTTGTTTGTTGAGAGTCCATTCTGACAGCAACAAGCGACCCGTAAGAGAACGGGAGTGCGATAAAACAATCAGACGACCCAGAATATGACGGACCAAAACTGAACTTGGTGTACTATAACCAACAGACGGATTCTTTCCATTAAATTGAATAACGGAAACGAAAGAGTGCCTCCCTGGTTCCGGAGATACGCCACTACTGTCGAATTAAAGGACAGGAATTTGGGCATGCGTTTCTGAATAATGTTCATGCAATGACATAAAGCAAGCCTAAAAAACATTATTCCGCGGAAGTTAAACTGATAGCTAAAAGACTGCGGAACCCAAAGACCCTGGCACTTCGAATCCGTAGGGATCAGTATATATCCCAATCTGTTTGACTGGCAACCGTCATAACAGCCACACTCGGGTCCGGCAACTGCGGCGGCACTCTCTGAGTCAACCACCGAATGTTTGCCCCAGTCTGAATCTCTTGTAACACTAGATAGACAAGAGAATGTATAAATCAAGCAATTCATGGATTGCCGGAAAGTTGCCGTCGAAGAGAAGCTCCTCCGAGAACGAAGCGACTCTGAGAGAGTTCTTAACCTACTATCCACGCATGGATGTAGCTAGGGCTGCATCACGTCTAACCAACTCCAATCAGCCACTGAAGGGCGGAGTTATACGTGAACAAACTACTGCCCTCAAAAGAAATTACATTGAGAATAATATCCCGTAAATCTTTTCTTGAAGACGTAATGATAACGCCTCAGTAAGGCGGATTACGTATAATAAAGCGTCTAAGTTAAGTCTACTATACATAATGTCGTTCCCAACATTGAAATTGGAAAAGACATAAACGGCGAAAAAGAATATATGCAGTCTTTAATCACACCGTCTAGACGCATATGAACTCTCGGTATGCCCTGCTCTGCCAAAATAAACTATTTGTAAAAAAGATAAAATGGCAGAAATGAGCCACGCGGACAAGAAACTAAACTATCATGCTTAGTAGCAGGCTTGTATATATATATAAATATATAGCGTCGAAAAATAAAACACATGTTGTAATGACAATATTGGACTGCGTCGGTAAGTCAGGGACAAAGTCCCTGTACCGATCGAAAAATCCGAGTCCAATGACGCTATAAGTCTCTTATCCAAGATCGCAGCAATGAAGTCCGAAAAATAATCACTGGAAGAAATGCCAGAAGATATGAAAGGCATCTTCCGATACTACTAAAGGGAAAACTCGAAATCTTTCGAATCCCTTTCGCCATCCTGTCGGACCCTATAAAGCGTTCGGTCGTCCGTAGCTTGATGCAACCGCGGACCGCACCGACCCAGCGCCGTCGGATAATTCCTGATTCGACCGAGAAACTGTCAATTGCTGGGATGCTGCGAAACAACTGTGCTAACTCGGATAGCACGTCCGTCACTGAGGCCTGAGGAGCAGCGGTCTTACGATGCATTGCCGCAGGAAGCTCCGAGATCGTTACCCCGTGCATACTTCCAATATGCGAGCGAACGGAGTGTATAGGCCTCGTGTCCCTTGGCTACCGGATGGCGCGACCTATTCGCTGTGGAATCACTGAATGCCGAAACTGATCGGATACTCGAGGTCACGTAGCCAATGTGCGGTCGTGTGCCCTGCTGTGAGGATGAGGAAGCATTAAAGACAGTCTCTCGGACTGTCAATATAACGGAGCGTCCCGAGCAACGGACATATGCTCCGAATGTAAAATATCTGAACCACAACATGCGGTCCCCTATGTTGTTGGCTTCCTCTGATCTGTCCTCAATCTGCCGTCACTGGGTGAGTACTAAAGTAATTAAAGTGCTCGCATCACCCAAATCTCCTTCCTAGACTGCAACGGACGAACCCGGCAGCCGAACCATTCGATGAATGTACGCTACACCAGGTGAGCTAGCGAATGTCACTCCGTAAGCGATAGACATATTCCATGAGCACTTATTGCCGCTAACTCTTCATTAACTATGACGACAGAGGCACACTTTTGAAAGACATCTCCATAACTCTTCGAACAAGAAACCAGAAATACTTGGATAGCAAGCATAAAATAATAATATATATAGCGTCGTTCAATAATTTGAAAGTTTGTGTGACATTATTGGACTATGTCGGAACTGAGGGACGATGTCCCTGAACCGAACCAAAAATTTCTAAGTCCACCGACGCTATCAGTTTCTTATCCGGCATCGCAGCATATGTTGTTCCGAAAGGGAAAGCTTGAAATCCTCCGAATCCCTTTCGGTATCCCGTCGGACCGGATGAAACTTTCGGACGTCCGTACCCGCTTCCGCGGAGCGTCCCGACCCAGCATCGTCGGATAAAATATATGCGACAGATTCAGTTGATGCTGGGATGCTGCGATAAACTGTGCTATTAAGGAAAGCACGTCCGTTCCCGAGGCCTGTGCAGTAGCGGACTTACGATGCATTGCCGCTGGAAGCTCCGTGTACGTTGACTCCCGCACACTTCCTATGCGAACGTCCGGAGTCTGCAGGCCTCGAGTCCCCGGCTACCGACCCAGCGCTGTCGGATAATTCTCGATCCGACACCGTTTCTGTCGACTGCTGGGATGCTGCGATAAGCTGTGCTATGTGCACAAGAATGTCCGGCGTCGAGAACTGCGGAGGCGCAGTCTATCGCTGCTTCGCCGAGGGCAGCTCCGCATCAGATGGCTCCCGCATACTTTTCCTATGCGAACGTCCGGAGTCCATCGGTCTCGAATCCCTGGCTGCCGGATGGTGTGACCTGGTCGCCGAAGAATCCTTGATCGGCGAAGCTGGTAATATATCGGCGGTCACGCAGGCAAGGTGCGGTCGTGTGCGCTGACGAGAAGAGGAAGCCTTAGCAGTCTCAGCGGACTGCCTATACATCGGAGCGTCCCGAGCGACGGACGTATGCTCCACTAGCGACACATTTGAACCACAACATCTGGGGCCAGATGTTGTTGAACGAGAGAGGGGCCTCTCTCGCTTGCCGTCCGGATGGACCGGAACGAGCTATGAACCAGACTAAAAGGCTTCCTCCGTTCTCCCTCCGATCCGCCGTCACTGGGTGTGCATTAAGTTAATTTTATAGTGCTCGCATCACCCCAAAATTCCTTCTAGACCGCAACGGACGAACCCGGCTGCCGAACCATTCGGTGAATGGACGCTACACCGGGCGAGCTAGCGGACGTCAAAGGCCGTCGAACCTACTAGGGTCCTCTTAGGCAATTGGCGTATTACATGAGCACTTTTCCGCTAGCCATTCATTAATTGTGACGACGGAGGCACACTGTTGGAAGACATCACAGATACATCACCCTAATCTTGATCGTCTGAAATAGAAATTGATAAAGTAGAGTGACCCTGCGGGGAAAGGACCGGAGTGTCCAAATCCCCAACAACATACCGTGACATACGCTTCCCATATTGTCATCGAAATCATACGATACAGAACAGGAGTTAATGCGAGTACACTGACCACATATAGAATGATAATAAGGTCAGAGGAAGACTTCCTCTTAAAACAATTGATCAATATCCTTTCAATGTGAAAAGAAAACAAGTCCTGGTACTCGCACTAACCCCTGGCAATCAAAATACATAATAATAATATGATCCATTAATATAGAAAAAATAATTGAAATCAAAATATTTTGAAAAAATATTTTTTCAGAACAGCCCAAGTTTCTGAAAAGTAACGTTGAGCCCCAATGGATCCCAAGCCTAAGTGTGGACAAAAATTTTAAAAATATTTTAAACAATTTATTCAACACTTACGAACAATAATAATGTATCTAGTTATGATTAAAATAACATAAAGATATTATTATTTAGAAATCCCCCCCTCACACAGAGGGCTGTTGTAAATGTAAACAATGAGTGTAAAAACACTAAAATAAGACTCCAGGCACCCAGGCCCGAAATCAGTTACCAAAAATACACCATCTGATGCAAAACAGAGACTTCCAAGGAAGAAACTGCAGAACATCAGATGGTAGATGCAGAACACAACGCCTAACCACCCGTAGGTGAAGACGTAAACATGGGGAAAGAACAGAATTCATTCTGTTATACAGCTAAAACTCCCAAGAAATTTTAGTAATAATAATTACAGAAACTATGCCAAAAGCATGGGAGAATAGCAAGGGGGAACTTAAAGGACAGGGAGAGAGAAAAACACTTGAAAAAACAGTGTAACTAAATAATCAGAATGACAACAAAATGGCTGCTGCCTTGAAAATAGGTAACTTAACATAATTTCATTAAAAAATTTTAAGTTACAGCCCTGATAATATTCTGTCACACATTCTTTTCCTCTCCTCCTTTTCTATCCTCCTTAGAATCACCATTTCACTAATATTTATGTGTCTGGCATCATTTAAACTGAGATTTAAAAGCACAAAGATCAGTCAGATGTTAACTGATGAAGGGCCAAACTTAGAATGATAAATGGCGCCAATTTCGGAACGTCCTTGACACTGCGCATGCGCAGTAGGGGCGAAGTGTGGAGGGCCTTTCAGGACATGTTTTCTTTAGTTTTAGATGCAAATTTTGGGGATTGGGGGGCAAAATTTGTGTTGGCCCTATATTTTAAGAGTTAGCACCAGCTATGTCTGGGTCATTGGTACAGTATAAAAATATGTTCATGCCAAGGGAGTTAACTCTACAAATCAGGGACCAGCCTAGGAGGAAATTTTAGGGAGACTCCATGTCTCCCTCCAGAAAAAATAGGGAGACTGCAGAGTCATGTAGGGAGACTTCATAGGCAAGTGGGGAAAATTAAGGATATTCATGTACCACCCCCACCGCCCCTTCATATTTTCAATTTGTGGTCCTCCATTAATGTCCCAATAGTCCAGGTCCAGTTGTCTATGAGGCATCTATGCCAGGTTAAATGAAAGTGTCAATGACACTGTAGCTCAACTTGACAAACTTGAACTTGGTAAGTTATAAATGAAATGGCAAAATTGAAGATCATTGGGACCAATGTCAGTTTTTTTGCCAGTGGCAACATTTTTTGACAGAAACCGAAGAAAATCGGTAACTCCCATCTAGAGGCCTCCCCAAACAAGCATGCCAGGTTTCAAAGCAATCCGATCATAAATGTGCCCTGTAGGGTGTACAAAAGGGAAATATTGTGGTCGGATTAGACTAAATGCTAAGAACTTTGGCCGTGGCAACATTTTTTTGACGGAAATGGAAGAAAATAGATAGCTCCCATCTAGAGGTCACCGTAAATAAGCATACCAGGTTTCAAAGCAATCTAATCATAAATGAGCCCTGTAGGGTGAGCCAAAGGGAAATATTGTGGTCTGACTAAACTAAGTTCTAAGAATGTTGGCTGCGGCAACATTTTTTGATGGAAATTGAAGAAAATCGATAGCTCCCATCTAGAGGTCACCCCAAACAAGCATGAAAGGTTTCAAAGCAATCCGATCATAAATGTGCACTGTAGGGTGTGCCAAAGGGAAATATCGAGTCTTCTGACTACACCAAGTTCTAAGAACGTTGGTACGGCAACATTTTTTGATGGAAATTGAAGAAAATCGATAGCTCCCATCTAGAGGTCTCCCCAAACAAGCATACCAGGTCTCAAAGCAATCAAATCATAAATGTGCCCTGTAGGGTGTGCCAAAGGGAAATATTGTGGTCTGACTAAACTGAGTTCTAAAAACGTTGGCCGTGGCAACATTTTTTGACGGAAATTGAAGAAAATCGATAGCTTCCATCTAGAGGTCTCCCCAAACAAGCATACCAGATTTCAAAGCAATCTGATCGTAAATGTACCCTGTAGGGTGTGCCAAAGGGAAATATTGAGGTCTGACTAAACTAAGTTCTACGAACGTTGGCCGTGGCAACATTTTTTGCCGGAAATTGAAGAAAATCGATAGCTCCCATCTAGAGGTCACCCTAAATAAGCGTATCAGGTTTCAAAGCAATCAAATCATAAATGTGCCCTGTAGGGTGTGCCAAAGGGAAATATTGTGGTTTGACTAAACTAAGTTCTAAGAATGTTTGCCACGGCAACATTTTTTGACGGAAATTGAAGAAAATCGATAGCTCCCATCTAGAGGTCACCCCAAACAAGCATAAAAAGTTTCAAAGTAATCTGATCATAAATGCGACCTGTGAGGTGTGCCAAAGGAAATTGTGGACGTACGTACTAACGTACGTACGTACGCCGACGGACGAGAAGTGATAGCAATAGCTCAGCTTGACTTTGTCAAGTTGAGCTAAAAATCACAAAGTAATTATTGACTGAAAATCCCCCACTGCTACCCTCTCCTTCATGACCCCCTCCCCTCTTCTTCATGCCAATCCCCCAGCACCCTTCTGTGGTTGCCTTTCACCAAAGTCTACTAAGCTAATAATTTCCTAAGTCTGAAAGTGTGAACAGGACCAGATGTAAGAAGGTTGCTTGGGAGGTACTTTGTTAGTAAAGAAACAAAATACATTCTGGGGTTGAGTATTTTGTAAAAGAAATGTCATTCCGCATCATTTTTATGGCATTCTGGTGTCATTCCGCATCATTTCGTGTCATCCGGTTGTTTAGGAGGACCCTTTTTCAAGATCGTCCACATACACTCTTGTGTCCTGTACAAAGCTTTTCTTGTCATCACTAAAGCTTTTCTCATGTGTTTCAATTCCATTCGTGTTTTTGTGGGAATAGACGGCCCAACAGTTAACAGTCAGCAAAACGAAATAAAAATACTGTGTTATAAAATACATCCGTTGTGTATACATTTTCGGCATCCTAAGCGACGTAACCTACTTTCAAACCGAGTTATTTTGTTGAGTCGCGTAAGTCACCTATTTTCGTTTCGACATTTGAAGCTCCGACTGAAACGCAACAAAATAGAAATAAAAAAATCCGCCAAAAGAGACAATGGACATTGATTGTCGTGTGATTTCATTAAATGGACGTTTATTTGACGAATTAAAATGCCCATTTATCACACTCGAGCACATTCGATTTTTGAAAATAATCGTTTTCATGCAAAGCACGCATCACTCAGTTCAGCCTTTCCTCATTTTGGCCAATTTTTAGAGGGCGACTTGTAATCGCCCTAGTCGCCCTCACGGCTGGTCCCTGCTACAAATAGCTGTTCACATTCAGAAGATAAAATACCTCATCTTGATCTTCGCACGTCAAGTCTCTGGTTGTGGTACAAATGGAATTGATTAATTGTTGTAAAATTTACGTTGGACTGTAAAACAAGAAAATTTGTGACAGCACACATGCATATGCACCCTCAGTTATACAAAATGGAATTGAGAAGTTGAATATTTTATTTCTGGTAGAGAATTTGGTGTCCGGATGTTTCGACCCAGGACGTTTCGGCCTCGCTATATTGTGGTATTAAAGAAAGGAAAGTATGTGGATGATCCTTTCAAAGAGGTATTTTGCAATTCTTATTTCAGAGAGAGTGTGACTGTCTACTGTAGTGGTGACTGATGACAGTGTTACATGCATGCACAAACTTACAGTGGTCTATAATTGGTGTATCTGACACTTTGCAAACACAAGTGATCTGTTTATAACTTCTCAGTATTGTGACACAGCCATGAAGAAAGCCAGAAACACAGTCACACTGTTGCTTTGTAAGCCATACTAGATGACTGATAGGTTAACTGCAGCTGTGTGCATGAAGATAACCGAAACCGAGGTTTTGGGATCTCAAAAAACCGAAACCGCAACCGCAGTGTAATTTCACAACCTCCAAGCTCTATTATTTGTATTTTCCGACGTTTGATGTCGCATTTTGAAAAACATTGCAGAAACTGAATTCCCGATGACATTTGAATGTCAGGATAATTAAAGTCTCAGAGAGTTAATTATCACCACTTGTGAAATTCATAATTCTTCTATACAACAGAGTGATTCTCTAATGATGATATGATTACTTGGTGTACAATCGACCGATATCCAACCAGCGGTTCACCCATCAGAAGTCATGGTAAACATTGGTAAAAGTAAATTGTCAAAAAGAAAAAAAATGGGTGTAGGACTCGATTTACTGAATTTACAGATGCTGTTTTTGGATAGAAATAAGAGATTTTAGGACAGAAAAATGGCTCAACAGCACAATTATATCACAGTTCCATTTGAACTCATTAAGTTGCTCCTGCAACTCAGCGGTCGAGTCATCGTGTGATGACTCTTCATGTTGAAATGCCAGTTCTATACAGCCTTGCCCGAATTTCAACTTTCTTCAAATAGCTGCCCTTTTTTTAAATTCCATAAGCTTCCAAGCAGATCAAAATACATGAGTTAGAGATACAGTAGAGTTGTTGGAAGTGACCACAGTCGCCCGCCGGAGTTCAAAATTCCGTGGAAGGTAAATGTCTGTGTGGATTGAAGGAGTTACATGTAACAAAAGCGTAGTTTGTGAAGTTTGTACTGTGTCGTCAATGCAGTCACCCAGAGACAGTAAATAACTTTCCAAATATACATCATTGAAGATTTTCAACACTAATTTATTTTTATAATTTTTATAACAGTCCATTTCAATTTGTTACAAAAAGATTTTCAACACAAATTTATTTTTATTCCTATCTGTCACATTTCAGGTATGTATGAAATTGTTTATTCAGCAATAATCCTAATCTTTTCACAGGGGTCTTATAAAAACATTTCAGTCTGTAATGTGTTGGCAATTGAAACCCAATTAAGAGCTTTTAATACTTTTAATTATATTAGTATAACCACAATGGATTTTCCAATTCCAGAACAGGTAAAAAGTTTTGTCATGGTTTCAGTCTTCAAAGGGGCGATCTCTCAAGACTGGTCCATTATGGCATAAAAATACAAGTTGGTACCAGGTCACAGTGGTCTCTCAAGACAGGTGGTCTCCCATAGCAGGTCCATTACAGAGTAAAACCAATCGGTGCCTGGTAGATGTGGTCTCTCAAGACAGGTGGTCTCTTAAGACAGGTTTTACTGTATGATTTTTCACTCGTGCAAGCACTCATGAAAAATAAAACTTCCATGTCCACACTCAAGAGATAATTCCCGATATTCACTAAAACAGCGTAGATATCCTCTATACATCTTGTTTGACAGAGCTCATAAAGCTCTGTCAAACAAGATATAATAGAATAAATGCTAAGTTTATCTCTAGAATACAGGAACACACAATCCCTGTTAATTGAATAATTTTCATTGGCAATGTGGCTATTCAATTAACAGAGTTTCACTGTATTATCAAATGTTTCCAACTAAATATATACTCACTTATAATAAATAATAATATAATTCTAAATGTGTCAATATTTATATCATTTCATAATTTTTTTTATTTGGGCGCCGGCAACCAGTGGTCCGATATCACCATCTAAACCTAAACTAATCTGGGATCAGGTTAAACCCGTTTATGCAAAAAAAAAATCTCAATCAATCACGATTAATCTGGATTGGTGACGGAAACATACTCATAGATAGTTGTCCTGTTAAGGCCATAAAAAAAATCTATCTGTTGGGCCATTATCTTGAATAATGCAGACAAGACAGACAGACTTATTTATTTATTCATACAAAATAATATTAACCAAATTTTCTGTTTTTAAATTTCCAAGATGATACTATAGCTTTAGTAGCATAGATACCATTTTACAAATGCCACATTAGCATCTGTGTAACGATTTTGTTAAGACTCACCTTGTGTAAATTTTCTTTCAATGCATTTGACAGGAATTTCAGTGAATAATACCGAATATCATCAAACTGTAAGTATTCTTGTAAATGATCAATTAGTGACTGCAAATCTCTGGTGTTACTTACAAGAGAATTCAATATATTCTGTGAAAAAAATGGAGAAAATATATCAAATAAGTATATCACCCTATCAAGTTAAAAAATCTCATTATCTCCACTTAAGAAACATTAATAGCAATATTACTCCAGCAAATTTTGTGTTGTAATTTTATATTTCTAAACTTACAAAATTCGAGAATGACAACTATCTGTCTGAAAATATATTATTCAATGATGGCAGGTATAAAAGAAAAATGCAGAGTTAGGCCCACAGTTATTTGTTTGTTACTGTAATTTAATGACACTCTAACACTCCCACTGAAGCCATTCACTGTTGCTTCAAAGAAGTGAGTACCTCACTCCAGAATTTAAAAAAAAAGTTATAGGGGGTTTAATGTCACTTTCGACAGCCAGAGTCACATCGTGTTAGACAGTTTTAAGGTTGGAGGGAGCCGAAGTTCCTGGAGAGAACCACCAAGCAGTGGCAAGCAAATGTCAGGACTATCCAACTTACTAACTCCCGCCTGTACATGGAGAGTTAGCTGTGGCTGAAGGCAAGTGCACCATCAACATGTATGCTTTAACACATGTGCCACCATGAACACATGTGGGCAATCAAGATTAAGTGTCTTGCCCAAGGATACAACGCAGTTACCACAAGTCAGGATTGAACTGTTTACCTTTTTGTTTAACCCTTAAAGGTCTATTTCCGACTCTTATGACCTCGGACCAGGTGCCCTTAACATGTGATCATGAGGAGGTCCTGCTGACAATAGACAAATTAGCAAGGCAGTGATTTCTAGACAAGTCTTGGCTGCCTTAACAGGCAGCCAAGACTTGACTAGAAATCACTGCTTAACCACTGGATTTATAGAGGCAGTGTTATGGAGGGTTTTAAGGACATTTGTCCAGGACCTTAAGAGTTAAAGACCAATACTCTTACCAGTGAGCCACCGTGCAGTAGTGACTCATGGCCGGGTTGTTGATATTCAGAAAGCACTACTTAATTTGTACAGAACTGTATTAAACACCCAGTACCTGTAGATAACTATTTCAGTATCAATACACTGAGAACTTCCTGTAATGAGGTCAAGAATAAGAAAAGCATGCTCTTCACTTGTGTTTGTGTTAGGCTGAGAGAGGGTGTCTTGAATTCTACAAATGGTATTGGGTATAAAGATTGACATTCAAAGGTATGTCTACCATTTTAAAAATGGTAGCAGAGCGAGGTTAGGAGTGACTCTACAAACTTTAGTGGTTTTGGCAGCTTTAACTTTGTTGTTTTGTGAGATAGAAAAAATGTCAGTTTCTGCAAATAAGACAACTCTGATGCCTCCATGTTTGAAGGACAATGGTGACTTTGACATGTGGTTGCGTGAATTGGAACTTTGGCAGTGTGTAACAACACTAAGTAATGAGAAACAAGCTCCTACTGTTTATCTTTGTTTGCCAGAAAAACATAGACAGGCTTGTGCTGATTTGTCAATATCAGAATTGAACTGGGAGACCTCTTCCAACCTCTTTTGACTAAACAAGCTCTTTTAACCACCACTTAATCTAATGTCATATTTAGTCCATGTTTACATCATAGAAGAGACCTTCAGAATGTTATTGACCTGCACTCAGAAATTTCTGGACAGAATCCTGAATATGGAAAAAAGAAAAAAAAGACAAACACAACCACCGAATAAGCAAATTTAGTGAATTCATGTCTCCCGCTGACCAGCAGTTTCAAGGGGAATTAATGCATCCAGTGGAATATAGTTGAGTTGCAAGTGGAAGTTATTTCGAAGAGACAGAACAGACAGTGCTTCAGACAGTGGATATCAGATTTATTTTCACGGAGGTCACTGTCAAAGCAAGTAAAGTGATGTGGAGTATAACTGTGAGAATCACTAAAAATTAAGACTGTATGATAAGACATATTACATTAAACTGATGTGAAAAGTAATCCATATATGAAATATCATTGAAATCGGTTGACTCTAAGGAAAGTTAGAGCCTGGAAACCATTAGCCAATCAAATTTAAGCAACCTAATTAAATATGCACGGAAAAAGCCCATGTTCGAACTTGGGCCCACAATTGATGAAAGTGATCTAGTACCCAAATTTCATCGAAATCGACTGACTGTAAGGAAAGTTAGAGTCTGGAAACGAAAAACCCGGAAGGTATGCACTTAGTGTGTATTAGTAGTCTGAATAAATCAAAGTTTCCTTAATTTGCATAATGTTTGCACAAGAACAAAACCTGTATTATATGTGATGTATTGCATGTTACTAAACATTCATACAAAAATTTATTCAAATCTGAACTATCATATAGAAGTTCTGTACAAAAAACTGATTACACCCAATTTCAGAACAAAATGGCCCCTGGCGTCCATCTTAAATTTGTGACCAAACCCCAAAACACATATTCTGGTCTCACAATAATAACAAAGATACCCAAGAAGTTTCGTGAAGATCGGTTCAAAAATACGGCTTTTAGTCCGAGGTGCATTGACGCACGGCGCAGACGGACAGGCAGATGGACAGGCAGATGGACAGAGTTTCCGTACAAAATTTCCCACATTCGAACTTGACCTAGGTATTGATAAAAGTAATCCATATATGAAATTTCATCGAAATAGGTTGATTTGAAGGAAAGTTAGAGTCTGGAAACCGTCAGCCAATCAAATTTCAGCAACCTAATTAAATATGCACGGAAAATGCCCATCTTCGAACTTGGACCCACAATTGATGAAAGTGATCTACTAACCAAATTTCATCGAAATCCGGTCACTGTAAGGAAAGTTAGAGTCTGGAAACGAAAAACACAGAAGGATGGAAGGACGGAAGGACACCCCAAATTTAATATCTCCCATTTTTTTCAAAAAGTGGGAGACAATTAACCATATGCACACAGATGATGAAATGTCAAAATTTCAAGAAACAAATTTTTCCCACAGTGAAACTAGGAATTAAACCAATTCAACTTCTGTCAAAGGTCAGTTTAGTTAAATTCCTTGTTGCATTATGGGAAACTTTGCTGCTTAAATTTTCAGTATTTTTAGTGCAAAAGGTTAATACTCATATAACGTTTGATGACAAAATGTTACTCACCCTTTTGTATCATCCCTAATGAACAGTGCTGCAAAAGGCAAAGATGACACACTAATGTTGTGCAATCCAAAATAGGTTTATTTATTCATTGGTGTTTATTTATTGATTGGAGTTTAATGACACTTTTCAAAGCCAGAAACACCTCTTTTGGACAGTTTGCAGGTGGAGGAAGCTGGAATACACAGAGAACCACCAATTAGTGGCAAATAAATGTCAGACACCCCAACACTCTAACTCCACACATGCAGAGTTAGCATTGGTTGAAGGCAAGTGCACTACTGATGGCCAGTATGCCTTAGTAAACAGTGCCACTGTGCCCTCACGGGGGCAGTCAGGATTAAGTGCCTTGCTAAAGAACACAACATCGTTAAAACTGGTCAGGATCAAACCATGGGCCTTTTGGTTTAAAATCCAATACTCTAACCACTTGGCCACTGTACTCCCTTATTGGTGTTTAAATTCACTTTCAGCATCTATGGTTATATCATGATAGCAGCACAAGTATAAAGTAAAGTTTAGCCAATCATTTATGCCTATTGAATGCAACCCACTTTTGAAGACTTCACCCATTGCATTGGTTACAGAGTCTTATTTTATCAGTAAAACAAAACTTGTTTACTGCAGTAAAGTACTGCTCCATTTGCAGGGGGATCCTATGGGGAAATATAGGACTATAGAAAATGGAGACTCCCCACAGGTAAGGTGTATAATAGATGTAAAATTGAATATAACAAATTATTAGCTGTACTTTTGTATTAACCCTTTACCCAACATAGATGATATCAAAATTTATTATTTTAAATATCATTTTTTCAAATTTTTCAAAACATTTCAACAAAACTATTTCATGTGACCCCTCATTGGAATGAGCTCGTTCCAACGAGGGGTCACATGATATGGTTTTGTTGAAATTTTTTTGAAAAATATTTTTTCAACTGCTGAATTTTGCGACCGATTCGTTGGGTAAAGGGTTAAGATCTTCAAACTATAAATATAAGGAATACTTCAAGCCTTTGAGTGTTAACAGAAAAACATCGTGTTTGCAAAACGTAAGATCCAATAATCTCTCCTCCCCACCACCTCCCAACAAAAAAAGGAAAAGTCTCATGACTTTGGAGCTACTTGACTGAATCAAACTTCAGAATACAAAACACTTGCCTTCGACTGCTAAATTTGCTTGAGCTGAATTAGTAAGTTTGAGAGTCTGACAGTTGCTTGCTGCAGCTCAGTGGTTCTCTCTGGGTTCTCTGGCTTCCTCCACCCATAAAATTATGTGATATGATAGGACCCTGGATGTTGAAAGTATCATTAAACCCCAATAAACAACAAGAGGCCCCAGGGGGCCTGAGGGCGCTCAGCTGACATGGTAGTCTAAATATCAAACCAGGGACTTGACTTGAATAAGCTGCATACGCCCCTCCTTAGAAAAGCATTTTCCAACTAGATGAAGCAATTGTGCCCACACAATACACAGGATTTTCCTTCTATTTTCAGTTCCTGCACTTTTACGTCCCAAAATTGAGATAAACGCATAAAAAACAGATTTTTTTCTCAAACAAAATACTTTCAGCCTAAATTTTTTCTTCTTCTTAAAATGCATAAAAAACGATAAAACTAATTTCCGGATTTTAAGTCCCACCCGGACCCCAAATTTTTGGTGTAAAAAAAAATAAATTTTTTTTGTCTTAAAATTGACAGAAACGCATAAAAAACAAAAAAAAAAGTTATGAATTTTGGTCCAAAATTTTCGAAGACCCATCCGGACCCCAAATATTCAGGGTGAAAAAAAAATTTTTTTTTTGTCTTAAAACTGACAGAAATGCATAAAAAACAAAAAACAAAAATTTCCGGATTTTGGTCCAAAATTTTCGAAGTCCCACCCGGACCCCAAATTTTCGGTGTAAAAAAAAATAATTTTTTTTGTATTAAAATTGACAAAAACGCATAAAAAACAAACAAAAAAAAAATGTCCGGATTTTGGTCCAAAATTTTCTAAGTCCCACCCGGACTCCCAAATTTTCAGGGTAAAAAAAAAAAATTTTTTTGTCTTAAAATTGACAGAAACGCATAAAAAAAACAAAAAAAAAATTTCTGGATTTTGGTCCAAAATTTCTAAGTCCGCAACGGGACCCCAAATTTTCAGCCTAAATATGAACCCAGGCACTTGGCTTCAACAAACCTGAATCTCACCCCCTTAAGGATGTTGCATACCAAATATAAAAATATTCTTATTGGTAGATCTGAAGAAAATACTCCTCATACTGCACTAATTTAAACATTTGGGCTCCCATAGAGAGCCCAAATATGGACCCAGGCAATTGATTTCAATAAACATGTGAAACAATCTTCCAAAGATGTTATATGTGAAATTTGAAAGCTTTTGGAGCAGTGGTTTGGGAGAAAAGTAGTCTTATGTTTTTCCCATTACCCACAGTGTTAAAAAATCCTGACTCAGCACTTTTTCAAAGTCCCCAAAAAGTACCCCATGATAAAACCGATGGCAATTTTTTTTCACCATTCCATTCTGTTGGTCCTAAGGAAGCTTCACAACAAATAAGAATTCTCAGTGTCATGAAGATTTGGAGATATGGGCGTTTTAATTTTTTCTATTTTTAGCTCCTGTGGTTCCCACGGGGAAATGGGAAAAAAAAATTTCTGCATAAATTAGGTACATATGACCCAATAAGCACTCACATAAAATTTGGTTCAAATCGGCCTCGCGGTTTGGAAAATAGAAATTTGGGGCGGGCCAAAATTTTTGCCCCTCCTTTAACATCGTCAAATATAGCCCCTCGAACTTCTCGTGAACAAATTTGAGTCTACACCTCAAAAGGAAGCTGTATACCAAATATCAAGTCTCTGCTATTGTTGGTTCTTGAGAAGAAGATTTTTTAAGAATTGGAGCATTTTTGCCCCATCCCTCTGCTCAATATGAGCCGAAACCTAATTTGACAAAAAATCAAAATACCCTTATATAACCCCTATTCACATGAAATTTCATTAATATGCGGCCAGTGGTTTGGGAGAAAAAGGCCCAAACACCACCTTCACGACGGACGACAGACGCAAAAGTGATCAGAATAGCTCACCCTGACTTTCAGTCAGGTGAGCTAAAAATAGGCTGATGAAATCATCAGATGTGTACCCATACGCACAACTAGTAGAAAGCTGTATGACAGAGGGCCACCACGGATGCCGACATTATGTACACCATACATGGTATGGGTACATATAGAAATGGACTGGAGGAGTTCCTAATTTGTTTGGATAAAGGGTTAATATCTCCGGATCAAATTTTTAGATTCACATAAAAAACTATACAGCACAGCACATCAGTAACCTGAACACAAATATAAAGTAACTTGACAATCTAAGCAATATTTTTCGAGTTATCGAATGCCAAAGGGATTGTAGGAATTTTCAATTTGAAAGATAAAGGGTTAATATCTCAGGATCAAAATAACAGATTTACACCAAAAACTATACAGCTCGGAACATCAGTAACCTGAAGATATATATAAAGTAATATGACAATTGGATCGATATTTTTTGAGTTATCTCATGCTAAAGGGATTGGAAGAATTCTCAATTTGAACGATAAAGAGTTAATATCTCAGGATCAAATTATCAGATTTACACCAAAAACTATACAGCTCGGCACATCAGTAACCTGAACACAAATATAAACTAACTTGACAATCCAAGCAATATTTTTCATGTTATCGAATGCCAAAGGGGTTGGAGGAATTTTCAATTTGAAGGATAAAGGGTTAATATCTCAGGAACAAAACAACAGATTTACACCAAAAACTATACACCTCGGCACATCAGTAACCTGAACACAAATATAAAGTATCTTTACAATCCAAGCAATATTTTTCATGTTATCGAATGCCAAAGGGGTTGGAGGAATTTTCAATTTGAAGGATAAAGGGTCAATATCTCAGGAACAAAATAACAGATTTACACCAAAAACTATACAGCTCGGCACATCAGTAACCTGAACACAAATATAAAGTAACTTGACAATCCAAGCAATATTTTTCAAGTTATCGAATGCCAAAGGGATTGGAGGAATTTTCAATTTGAAGGATAAAGGGTTAATATCTCAGGAACAAAACAACAGATTTCACCAAAAACTATACACCTCGGCACATCAGTAACCTGAACACAAATATAAAGTAACTTTACAATCCAAGCAATATTTTTCATGTTATCGAATGCCAAAGGGGTTGGAGGAATTTTCAATTTGAAGGATAAAGGGTTAATATCTCAGGAACAAAATAACAGATTTACACCAAAAACTATACAGCTTGGCACATCAGTAACCTGAACACAAATATAAAGTAACTTGACAATCCAAGCAATATTTTTCAAGTTATCGAATGCCAAAGGGGTTGGAGGAATTTTCATTTTGAAGGGTTAATATCGCAGGATCAAAATAACAGATTTACACCAAAAACTATACAGCTCGGAACATCAGTAACGTGAAGATACATATAAAGTAACATGACAATTAGACTGATATTTTTTGTGTTATCTCATGCCAAAGGGATTGGAAGAATTCTCAATTTGAAGGATAAAGAGTTAAAATCTCAGGATCAAATTATCAGATTTTACACCAAAAACTATACAGCTCGGCACATCAGTAACCTGAAAACAAATATAAAGCAACATGACAATGCAAGCAATATTTTTCAAGTTATCGAATGCCAAAGAAATGGATACGGAAGTCGGACGGACAGATGGATGGACAGACAAAGGATGGATGAATGACGGATGGCCACTCCAGATGTCGGCATTATGTGTACCATGCATAGTATGAGTACACATAAAAAGCAAACAAACATCCTGCGCAACTAGTGTTTGATTGCAGTGTTGGACATGCTCAAAATGTTTTTGGCTGATGGGAGAGGAAAGAACAAAAACATTCATGACAGGAAAAACATTCGTCCATTTATGAAAACTTATCCTCATCATCCACATGCAAGCAAAGTTGATATCACTAAAGAAAATTAAATTAAAATATTGTTTTGGAAGCAAAACTACTTTGGCCATACAAGGGTGCATTATAATACAAACAAATAATTAAATTATAACAATTGAAGTGAATTACCTGTCACTTTATCAGAGTTTGAATGTGGGATGAGTGTGTATGCACTTCATACAACTTAATACGCTTATCCCGCATTATATTCCAATAAAGCGACAGGTAATTCATTTCACTTCGTAACCCTTTACCCAACGCAGACGATATCAAAATTTATTATTTTAAATATCATTTTTTTTAAAAAAAATTCAACAAAACCATATCATGTGACCCCTCGTCGAGCTCGTTCCAACGAGGGGTCACATGATATGGTTTCGTTGAAATTTTTTGAAAAATAATATTTTTTCAACCGCTGAATTTGCAAATTACGCGGGCGGATGTGGGTGATTTGTTGGGTAAAGGGTTGAATGACCTAATCCTTACTACAAAAACTAGAACTATCACTGAAGGTGATTAATACCCCCGCTTTGGGTTTTTAGAGGAATGCACTTCTGATCATGTAGGCGAAGGCCATAAGGAAATGTATACATAAAGATCATTTTTTGTTGTTGAAATTTGTATTTGCATGTGGCCTTCCACAGAACAGCACTGAATACTTGAAGAGCCCACACAAATATGGTTTACATTTGGAAAAACACATTTACAATGTGCAACATGTATTCAAAATCGGTTCATTAATGTAGGAGGAGTTGCACACACAAGAATCCCATTTGAAAACCCATAATAAATCCAAGTTAAAGGGAGATAACCTGGTTAAAATTGTCGCAGATCAAACATTTGGGAATGTGCTTATGTTCACTTAGTTGTGATAATGTTTGAAAGGTTTCGTCAAAATTGATTAATAAATGTAGGAGGAGTTGCACGCACAAAAATTTCATGTAGAAACCCATAATAAATCTAAGTTAAAGGGAGATAACCTAGCTAAAATTGCCACAGCTCAAAAATTTTGGAATATGCGCATGTTCACTTAGTAGTGATGATGTCTGTAAACTTTCGTCCAAATTGATTGATAAATGTAGGAGGAGTTGCGCACACAAGAATTTCATGCAGAAACCCATATTAAATCAAAGTTCAAGAGAGATAACCTGGTTAAAATTGTCGCAGATCAAAAAGTTTGGAACATGCACATGTTCACTTAGTAGAGATGATGTTTGAAAGGTTTCATCAAAATCGGTTCATTAATGTAGGAGGAGTTGCGCACACAAAAATTTGTTCGAACGGAAAGACATAATAAATCTAAGTCAAAGGGAGATAACCTGGTTAAAATTGTCGCAGATCAAAAATCTTGGAATATGCACATGTTCACTTAGTAGTGATGATGTCGGAAAAGTTTTGTCCAAATTGATTGATAAATGTAGGAGGAGTTGCACGCACAAGAATTTCATGTAGAAACCCATAATAAATCTAAGTTAAAGGGAGATAACCTAGTTAAAATTGCCACAGCTCAAAAATTTTGGAATATGCGCATGTTCACTTAGTAGTGATGATGTCTGTAAACTTTCGTCCAAATTGATTAATAATGTAGGAGGAGCTGCGCACACAAGAATTTCATGCAGAAACCCATATTAAATCAAAGTTCAAGAGAGATAACCTGGTTAAAATTGTCGCAGATCAAAAAGTTTGGAATATGCACATGTTCACTTAGTAGAGATGATGTTTGAAAGGTTTCATCAGAATCGGTTCATTAATGTAGGAGGAGTTGCACACACAAGAATTTGTTCGAACGGAAAGACATAATAAATCTAAGTCAAAGGGAGATAACCTGGTTAAAATTGTCGCAGATCAAAAATCTTGGAATATGCGCATGTTCACTTAGTAGTGATGATGTCGGAAAAGTTTTATCCAAATTGATTGATAAATGTAGGAGGAGTTGCGCACACAAGAATTTCATGTAGAAACCCATATTAAATCAAAGTTCAAGAGAGATAACCTGGTTAAAATTGTCGCAGATTAAAAAGTTTGGAATATGCACATGTTCACTTAGTAGAGATGATGTTTGAAAGGTTTCATCAAAATCGGTTCATTAATGTAGGAGGAGTTGCGCACACAAGAATTTCATGTAGAAACCCATATTAAATCAAAGTTCAAGAGAGATAACCTGGTTAAAATTGTCGCAGATTAAAAAGTTTGGAATATGCACATGTTCACTTAGTAGAGATGATGTTTGAAAGGTTTCATCAAAATCGGTTCATTAATGTAGGAGGAGTTGCGCACACAAGAATTTGTTCGGATGGAAAGACACAATAAATCTAAGTCAAAGGGAGATAACCTGGTTAAAATTGTCGCAGATCAAAAATCTTGGAATATGTGCATGTTCACTTAGTAGTGATGATGTCTGAAAAGTTTTGTCCAAATTGATTGATAAATGTAGGAGGAGTTGCACGCACAAGAATTTCATATAGAAACCCATATTAAATCAAAGTTCAAGAGAGATAACCTGGTTAAAATTGTCGCAGATCAAAAAGTTTGGAATATGCACATGTTCACTTAGTAGAGATGAAGGTTTCATCAAAATCGGTTCATTAATGTAGGAGGAGTTGCGCACACAAGAATTTGTCTGGATGGAAAGACGTACGGATGGACGTACAGGGCGATTCCTACATAGCCCCCACTTCTTCGAAGCGGGGGTATAATAACCTAGCTTTTTGTGGGTCAATTCTATGCAATTTTCAAAAAGCAATAAAGCAATATCATTATATTAGAAATTTCTCCCTAAATGGTATCACAGAACTAAATATTTTCCCATAGGCGACCATTATAACGTTCAGGTGGAAAAAAATATGATCGCATCACTTTAATTTTGGCATTCAAATATCTCTGTCAAGTATAGCCCTTCAGACAACTTTTTCTGATCTGAAAACAGGGGGTCATGCAACAAATAAGAGAGAAAAACTGACACAAAGGGAAGTACCGGTCATGTGCACATATTTTTCAGGCCCTACAAAAACACACAAAAAGTAAATTGTATTTTTTAGGTCCAAAAGTCATCAAATCACCCTCTTTTTTTATCAGGAATATTCAACAATAATGCAAGATGTCAATAGAATGTTTCAAACTTTTATTGAAGCAATGGATTTTCCCAAGGCTGTTTATTTTTAGAGATTGCGTCATTTTCGAGTGCAACATTTTAAGGCGGTTCACTCTAATTTCAATATTTAGTTCTGCGATACCAAATGTATCTTGTGTACACTGCAGTGATTTCAGTAGATGAGTTTTTGTGATTTGGAGATATGACCAAGAACATAGATCAAGAACACACCATCATCAGTTATGTGAACTGTCGAGTTACAAGTTGTCAAATAGAATGATGTATTTACTTACCAAATAAAATTTTGATGGAAATGTCTGATTTTTAGGCATCTTATTTATCGGATTCTTTGCTTCACCATCAACAAACTTCATTAACACACTCAATGATAATTCCTGGAATGTAACATTCAAGTCATGAGTAGTGATTAACCAATGGCAATCGTATCTGACATCGGCCGATTTTAAGCCATAGGTTGACCATCGGTAGATGTGTTTGAACATTGGTTTGTGCCGATGGTTACATGGAACACCACAGGATCAAAACTGTTCGTATTTATGTTTGATCAACGATCTCATACAAGTAGTGACAAGAGGCCCCAGGAGGCCTGAGGGTGCTCACCTGACATGGTAGCCTAAACATCAACCCAGGGAATTGATTTCAAGAAGTTGCATCTGCCCCTCCTAAGAAAAGCTAAAACCAAATTCCCAAGATTCTGACCAGTGGATCTAAAAAAAAGATTTTTAAATATCTCTCATACTGAACTAAGTAATAATTCGGGCTCCCACAGGCAGCCCAAATATGAACCCAGGGACTTGGCTTGAACAAACTTGAATCTCACCTCTAGTGGGATGCTGTATACCAAATATCAAAAGATTCTGATTGGTGGATGTGAAGAAGAAGATTTTTTAAGAATATTCCTCATATTGAACTAAGTTATACCAGGGACTTGGCTTGAACAAACTTGAATCTTACCCCCCCCCCCCCCCCCCCCACCCACCCTCTCCAAGGATGCTGCATGCCAAATATCAAAAGCATTTTGACTGCTGGATCTGAAGAAGATGATTTTTAAAGAAAATTCCTCATTTTGAACTAAGTTTCATTCGGGCTCCCACAATGAGCCCAAATATGAACCCAGGGACTTGGCTTGAACAAACTTGAATCTCACCCCCACTAAGGACGCTGCATGCCAAATATCAAAACATTCCAACCGCTGAATCTGAAGAAGATTTTTAAAGAAAAATTCCTCACATTGAACTAAAGTCTAATTCGGGCTCCCAAAGGGAGCCCAAATATGAACCCAGGGATTTGGCTTTAACAAACTTGAATCTCACCCCCCTAAGCATGCTGCACACCAAATATCAAAACATTCCGACTGCTGGATCTGAAGAAAAAGATTTTTTAAGAAAATTCCTCATTTTGAACTAAGTTACAATTCGAGCTCCCACAGTGAGCCCAAATATGGACCTAGGGTCATGGCTTGAACAAACTTGAATCTCACCCACCTAAGGATGCTGCATACCAAATATCAAAACATTCCGACTGCTGGATCTGAAGAAGAAGATTTTTAAAGAAAATTCCTCATTTTGAACTAAGTTACAATTCGGGCTCCCACAGAGAGCCCAAATATGAACCTCGGGACTTGGCTTGAACAAACTTCAATCTCAACCCCTTAAGCATGCTGCATACCAAATATCAAAAGATTCTGATTGGTAGATCTAAAGAAGAAGATTTTTAAAGAATATTCCTCATACTGCATTAATTTAAACATTTGGGCTCCCACAGAGAGCCCAAATATGGACCCAGGGATTTGATTTCAATAAACCTGTGAAACAATCTTCCAAAGATGTTATATGTGAAATTTGAAAGCTTTTGGAGCAGTGGTTTGGGAGAAAAGTAGTGTTAAATGTTTTTCCCATTACCCACAGTGTTAAAAAATGCTGACTCAGAATTTTTCAAAGCCCCCAAAAAGTACCCCAAGATAAAACCGATAGCAATTTTTTTTTACCAATCCATTCTGTTGGTCCTAAGGAAGCTTCACACCAAATAAGAATTCTCAGTGCAGGGTAGTTTTGGAGATATGGGCGTTTTAATTTTTTTCTATTTTTAGCTCCTGTGGTTCCCATGGGGCGACAGGAAAAAAATTGGGGCATAAATTAAATACTCATGTCCCAATAAGCCCTCATATCAAATTTGGTTTAAATCTGCCTCGCGGTTTGGAAAGTTAAAAAATTTATAGTAATTTATATATTTTTTATACTTACCAATGACCCAGACATAGCTGGTGCTAACTCTTAAAATATAGGGCCAAACACAAATTTTGCCCCCCAATCCCCAAAATTTGCATCTAAAACTAAAGAAAACATGTCCTGAGAGGCCCTCCACACTTCGCCCCTACTGCGCATGCGCAGTGTCAAGGACGTTCCGAAATTGGCGCCATTTATCATTCTAATAACCAGTGCCTGGTAAGCGCTATGTACTCAGCGGGGAGGCAAGAGTTCCCAACTCCTGGGAGGGCCATCCCCGTCTGGGTCATTGGTAAGTATAAAAAATATATAAATTACTATAAATTTTTTAACATTTTTATACTGTACCAATGACCCAGACATAGCTGAATAGTAAAAAGGCTGGAGGGCCAAGGACATAGAGCAAAATGGAATACGCTCAATAAAATAAAATAGAGTCATCCCCTGTAGGGAAAAGAAGTAATAGGCCTTACATGTATCTTTCTTATTTATGATAAATTAGAAAGATACAACACCTTCCAAAAATTGAGCTTCATACATCCATGTACTCTATTAATATCCAATAATCCTTATACTAATAATTTTTAAAGTAAGCCAATAATAAAGTAAGTCTAGAGAATAGAGACTCTTATACTCCTAAAAGTGTGTGAGAATTGCATAATCATGTCCGTTGACATATGCAATATTCAAAAGCTATACTTTAAAAACTAAGACTTGAATGAATTTTATAAACTTAAACTTCTCACTAAACAACCATCCCAATAACAGCTCAGAATTACTAACTCCGGAGGAGGTATCCCCTTGTTTTCATAGTAAAAACAGGTGACCCAAGGGAACACCCTCCCCCCCCCCCTTTTTCTTGCCCTGGGTCAAATAGCCCAGAGCGAAGAGGGCAGCCGAACGGAGACACTGCCGAAACAGACAGCCTACCTAGCTATAGTAGCAACTGTTAAGTGAATGACATTCTGAGCAGTAGATAATAGACCTAACAATAGAGGCCTCCAGAAATGGACTCGATATTTCTGAGATAAAATTCATGAATGGATGGCTGAGCGCAATGAGCAGCCTTCAAAAATCTATAATAGAACACTATTAATGTAAGCCCAAGAAGTAGAAGAACTCTTACTTCATGAGCCGAAATCTTAAGCACAACTGCTAAGCCAATGATATACCATAAGCAGTACGCTAGTTAATAGAATCCATTAACAATAAAATGGAGCGTAACGTCCTTCTACTAGACATCAAAGACAGAAGAAGCTTACGCCCTTGTAATAAACAGATATCTGTTTATAAATACATAAACTGTACCCGGAAAGAGTAAAGGCCTATGCCCATACGAAGACGGAAGGACCTTAAAATAATAGGTTCCGGATAATAGGAGCCTAACTCTTATGCAACAATCCAACCTAAATAGTAACGGAAGTATTGATTCCGAAACTATGAAAGTGAAAATCATCCATCGATAGTGCATGAAACTCACTGACTCTACAGTAAAAGAGAAACCAACATAATTACTGTCTAAAAGGTCAGAATTTGAAAACTACTGTTTCCAGAGGCTCAAATGATTACTTAGCTAAATAAGAACCTGAAGTTAAAATCCGTATAGAAATTTAATCTAAAGATTCTAAGTCTATTTATCAAAAAGTTACTAACTGACTTAGATAAAGAGACAAAAGACTCAATTGTAAACTATCGTAGAGTGCATAGGTATGAGGTAACATAAACCTATAACCTAAATAACAACAGGCTGCAGTAGATCTTGTGAAACAAGTATACTAAAAAATAGCAATGAGTAGTATGGAGGGATCAACCATATGAACATAATGATCCCTACACCACGACGGAAGAGCCTCCACTTTAGTCGCATAGAATAGCGAAGAAGAGGATCTCCTATAGTAAGAAATCGCGTCCAAAGCTCGTCCAGTACAGTGCTTACAATGCAATACGGACCACACAACGGAATACATGAAGGTTGCGACCTTGCTGGTTGTGATAAAGATGACACGATTTACCCAGTGAAAAAAGATCCTCACATAGAGGAAGATTTCACGTTAAGATCCACAGTAGACAAGAGAGTAAATTACTCATGATCTCTGTGAAGATAGAGATGCTATCAACAGAAATGTATTGTGGTTGTTTATCTTAGCAATACCTGCTAAAAACAACAGCGCCGGAGGATACGTGTATCCTAACATTCTGTCCTATAGATCAATAGAGCGTTAACAGTATTAGCTCAGAGATCTGGACAAGCCAACACATACGTCTGCAATTGATTAGCCAGCTGTGTCATAAATAAAACATCATTGGGCGCTCCCATAGATAGCAAATCTGATTGAATACTTGTTTGTTGAGAGTCCATTCTGACAGCAACAAGCGACCCGTAAGAGAACGGGAGTGCGATAAAACAATCAGACGACCCAGAATATGACGGACCAAAACTGAACTTGGTGTACTATAACCAACAAACGGATTCTTTCCATTAAATTGAATAACGGAAACGAAAGAGTGCCTCCCTGGTTCCGGAGATACGCCACTACTGTCGAATTAAAGGACAGGAATTTGGGCATGCGTTTCTGAATAATGTTCATGCAATGACATAAAGCAAGCCTAAAAAACATTATTCCGCGGAAGTTAACTGATAGCTAAAAGACTGCGGAACCCAAAGACCCTGGCACTTCGAATCCGTAGGGATCAGTATATATCCCAATCTGTTTGACTGGCAACCGTCATAACAGCCACACTCGGGTCCGGCAACTGCGGCGGCACTCTCTGAGTCAACCACCGAATGTTTGCCCCAGTCTGAATCTCTTGTAACACTAGATAGACAAGAGAATGTATAAATCAAGCAATTCATGGATTGCCGGAAAGTTGCCGTCGAAGAGAAGCTCCTCCGAGAACGAAGCGACTCTGAGAGAGTTCTTAACCTACTATCCACGCGTGGATGTAGCTAGGGCTGCCTCACGTCTAACCAACTCCAATCAGCCACTGAAGGGCGGAGTTATACGTGAACAAACTACTGCCCTCAAAAGAAATTACATTGAGAATAATATCCCGTAAATCTTTTCTTGAAGACGTAATGATAACGCCTCAGTAAGGCGGATTACGTATAATAAAGCGTCTAAGTTAAGTCTAATATACATAATGTCGTTCCCAAGATTGAAATTGGAAAAGACATAAACGGTGAAAAAGAATATATGCAGTCTTTAATCACACCGTCTAGACGCATATGAACTCTCGGTATGCCCAGCTCTGCCAAAATAAACTATATGTAAAAAAAGATAAAATGGCAGAAATGAGCCACGCGGACAAGAAACTAAACTATCATGCTTAGTAGCCGTCTTGTATATATATATAAATATATAGCGTCGAAAAATAAAACACATGTTGTAATGACAATATTGGACTGCGTCGGTAAGTCAGGGACAAAGTCCCTGTACCGATCGAAAAATCCGAGTCCAATGACGCTATAAGTCTCTTATCCAAGATCGCAGCAATGAAGTCCGAAAAATAATCACTGGAAGAAATGCCAGAAGATATGAAAGGCATCTTCCGATACTACTAAAGGGAAAACTCGAAATCTTTCGAATCCCTTTCGCCATCCTGTCGGACCCTATAAAGCGTTCGGTCGTCCGTAGCTTGATGCAACCGCGGACCGCACCGACCCAGCGCCGTCGGATAATTCCTGATTCGACCGAGAAACCGTCAATTGCTGGGATGCTGCGAAACAACTGTGCTAACTCGGATAGCACGTCCGTCACTGAGGCCTGAGGAGCAGCGGTCTTACGATGCATTGCCGCAGGAAGCTCCGAGATCGTTACCCCGTGCATACTTCCAATATGCGAGCGAACGGAGTGTATAGGCCTCGTGTCCCTTGGCTACCGGATGGCGCGACCTATTCGCTGTGGAATCACTGAATGCCGAAACTGATCGGATACTCGAGGTCACGTAGCCAATGTGCGGTCGTGTGCCCTGCTGTGAGGATGAGGAAGCATTAAAGACAGTCTCTCGGACTGTCAATATAACGGAGCGTCCCGAGCAACGGACATATGCTCCGAATGTAAAATATCTGAACCACAACATGCGGTCCCCTATGTTGTTGGCTTCCTCCGATCTGTCCTCAATCTGCCGTCACTGGGTGAGTACTAAAGTAATTAAAGTGCTCGCATCACCCAAATCTCCTTCCTAGACCGCAACGGACAAACCCGGCAGCCGAACCATTCGATGAATGTACGCAACACCGGGTGAGCTAGCGAATGTCACTCCGTAAGCGATAGACATATTCCATGAGCACTTATTGCCGCTAACTCTTCATTAACTATGACGACAGAGGCACACTTTTGAAAGACATCTCCATAACTCTTCGAACAAGAAACCAGAAATGCTTGGATAGCAAGCATAAAATAATAATATATATAGCGTCGTTCAATAATTCGAAAGTTTGTGTGACATTATTGGACTATGTCGGAACTGAGGGACGATGTCCCTGAACCGAACCAAAAATTTCTAAGTCCACCGACGCTATCAGTTTCTTATCCGGCATCGCAGCATATGTTGTTCCGAAAGGGAAAGCTTGAAATCCACCGAATCCCTTTCGGTATCCCGTCGGACCGGATGAAACTTTCGGACGTCCGTACCCGCTTCCGCGGAGCGTCCCGACCCAGCATCGTCGGATAAAATATATGCGACAGATTCAGTTGATGCTGGGATGCTGCGATAAACTGTGCTATTAAGGAAAGCACGTCCGTTCCCGAGGCCTGTGCAGTAGCGGACTTACGATGCATTGCCGCTGGAAGCTCCGTGTACGTTGACTCCCGCATACTTCCTATGCGAACGTCCGGAGTCTGCAGGCCTCGAGTCCCCGGCTACCGACCCAGCGCTGTCGGATAATTCTCGATCCGACACCGTTTCTGTCGGCTGCTGGGATGCTGCGATAAGCTGTGCTATGTGCACAAGAATGTCCGGCGTCGAGACCTGCGGAGGCGCAGTCTATCGCTGCTTCGCCGAGGGCAGCTCCGCATCAGATGGCTCCCGCATACTTTTCCTATGCGAACGTCCGGAGTCCATCGGTCTCGAATCCCTGGCTGCCGGATGGTGTGACCTGGTCGCCGAAGAATCCTTGATCGGCGAAGCTGGTAATATATCGGCGGTCACGCAGCCAAGGTGCGGTCGTGTGCGCTGACGAGAAGAGGAAGCCTTAGCAGTCTCAGCGGACTGCCTATACAACGGAGCGTCCCGAGCGACGGACGTATGCTCCGCTAACGACACATTTGTACCACAACATCTGGGGCCAGATGTTGTTGAACGAGAGAGGGGCCTCTCTCGCTTGCCGTCCGGAAGGACCGGAACGAGCTATGAACCGGACTAAAAGGCTTCCTCCGTTCTCCCTCCGATCCGCCGTCACTGGGTGTGCATTAAGTTAATTTTATAGTGCTCGCATCACCCCAAAATTCCTTCTAGACCGCAACGGACGAACCCGGCTGCCGAACCATTCGGTGAATGGACGCTACACCGGGCGAGCTAGCGGACGTCAAAGGCCGTCGAACCTACTAGGGTCCTCTTAGGCAATTGGCGTATTACATGAGCACTTTTCCGCTAGCCCTTCATTAATTGTGACGACGGAGGCACACTGTTGGAAGACATCACAGATACATCACCCTAATCTTGATCGTCTGAAATAGAAATTGATAAAGTAGAGTGACCCTGCGGGGAAAGGACCGGAGTGTCCAAATCCCCAACAACATACCGTGACATACGCTTCCCATATTGTCATCGAAATCATACGATACAGAACCGGAGTTAATGCGAGTACACTGACCACATATAGAATGATAATAAGGTCAGAGGAAGACTTCCTCTTAAAACAATAGATCAATATCCTTTCAATGTGAAAAGAAAACAAGTCCTGGTACTCGCACTAACCCCTGGCAATCAAAATACATAATAATAATATGATCCATTAATATAGAAAAAATAATTGAAATCAAAATATTTTGAAAAAATATTTTTTCAGAACAGCCCAAGTTTCTGAAAAGTAACGTTGAGCCCCAATGGATCCCAAGCCTAAGTGTGGACAAAAATTTTAAAAATATTTTAAACAATTTATTCAACACTTACGAACAATAATAATGTATCTAGTTATGATTGAAATAACATAAAGATATTATTATTTAGAAATCCCCCCCTCACACAGAGGGCTGTTGTAAATGTAAACAATGAGTGTAAAAACACTAAAATAAGACTCCAGGCACCCAGGCCCGAAATCAGTTACCAAAAATACACCATCTGATGCAAAACAGAGACTTCCAGGGAAGAAACTGCAGAACATCAGATGGTAGATGCAGAACACAACGCCTAACCACCCGTAGGTGAAGACGTAAACATGGGGAAAGAACAGAATTCATTCTGTTATTCAGCTAAACTCCCAAGAAATTTTAGTAATAATAATTACAGAAATTATGCCAAAAGCATGGGAGAATAGCAAGGGGGAACTTAAAGGACAGGGAGAGAGGAAAAACACTTGTAAAAACAGTGTAACTAAATAATCAGAATGACAACAAAATGGCTGCTGCCTTGAAAATAGGTAACTTAACATAATTTCATTAAAAAATTTTAAGTTACAGCCCTGATAATATTCTGTCACACATTCTTTTCCTCTCCTCCTTTTCTATCCTCCTTAGAATCACCATTTCACTAATATTTATGTGTCTGGCATCATTTAAACTGAGATTTAAAAGCACAAAGATCAGTCAGATGTTAACTGATGAAGGGCCAAACTTAGAATGATAAATGGCGCCAATTTCGGAACGTCCTTGACACTGCGCATGCGCAGTAGGGGCGAAGTGTGGAGGGCCTCTCAGGACATGTTTTCTTTAGTTTTAGATGCAAATTTTGGGGATTGGGGGGCAAAATTTGTGTTTGGCCCTATATTTTAAGAGTTAGCACCAGCTATGTCTGGGTCATTGGTACAGTATAAAAATATAGAAATTTTGGGCGGGGTGAAAATTCTTGCCCCTCCCATAACGAAGGCAAATATAGCTCCTCGAACTTCTCTTGAACAAATCTGAGTCTACACCTCAAAAGGAAGCTGCACACCAAATATCAAGCCTCTGCTACTGCTGGTTCATGAGAAGATTTTTGAAGATTTAAGCACACTTTTTTGGCGCGGCCCTACCGAGGGGCGAGGCAACTTGATTTGATCAAAATCAAATTGCGAAGTCATAACAAACTATTATCTCAAATATTAATTAAATTGGAGGAGAAGACGCAAACACCATGTTCCCGGACAACGGACGGTGAGTGATCACTATAGCTCTCCTGACTGAAAGTCAGGTGAGCTAACAAGCTTAATAAGTTGCCACAATGATTGGTAGAAATCATTGGTCTGATCTTCCCCTTGATGGCTGCTCAAGACACAGGTGCCACGTCGTGTGATGACTCTATGAAATATGACATCAGAAACAAGTTAACAGCATGGCGTCTTTGATCATTGATCAAAGATGCCACGCTGTTAACTTGTTTCTGTTGATGTCATATTTTTATTTCAAAACACACAGTGACATGCTCTTGAGGTCAACGAACCAATCAATCAGACTGTACTGTAAAATTAACCATACTCTATGCATTCTTGAACATACTACTCCTTTGGTTGTGACTATTTGACATCAGCACTCACATTTGGCTGATTGTGCACTCAACTAATCGTTAAGCAGATGACGGTCGCAAATCCTTATCGATTAATCACTAGTCATACGATAAATTATAAAATGGAATGATTTGGGTTTCTGGTACAAACAATTGACAGTAGATTGGTAATTACAGCTGAACATGAAATTGTCTCAGGTGAGCAAAACTCAATATTGTCATGAAAATGTCCATTATCACTCTCTCCCTCTATACATTGCACAAACTTGGCTTCCTGTATATAGTGAAACAACCGTTAATTGTAAAGTTACTTTGCCTGTGGAAATTATTCAAATAGGCCTAAAAAGGTTAAAAATCTGTTTCTCAGGCCCTCCTGCATGGTCCTTTTGACTGTTGCATGCTCTCTTTATATAGCCATTGCAAACTTAAAAAATTTTTTTTAAAAATTAAATGGTTTATGTCTGATATTTTACCCAAGTTAAAAACAATTGATAAATTTTCCCTTGACTGCTTTAAAATTGCAAAGCCTTCTTCAACTTAAGGGATGAAGTACACCACCACCCATTCTATTCTGTAGATTATGAGGCCTAAAATGTAAAACAAACCAAGAACATGAACTTTTGATGGCAAAGAAATAATTACAAAAATAAAAACTAATATAAACAAGAGGCTCCAGAGGGCCTTAGGGCGCAAAGTCCCAAACAAAATTTTTTCAGACTAAAATTTTTTTTTCTTCTTAAAATGGACCAAAATGCATAAATTTCCAAGTCCCACCCTGCCCCCAAATTTTCAGTGTAAAAAAAATAAAAATTTTTGTCTTAAAATTGAACGAAATACATAAACCCCCCCCCCCCCCCCCCAAAAACGGAATGGGAGCCCAAATTTTCAGCCTGAATATGAACCCAGGGACTTGGCTTGAACAAACTTGAATCTTACCCCCCCTAAGGATGCTGCATACCAAATATCAAAGGATTTTTATTGGTAGATCTGAAGAAGATTTTTAAAGAATATTCCTCATACTGCTCTAATTTAAACATTTGGGCTCCCATAGAGAGCCCAAATATAGACCCAGGAAACTGATTTCAATAAACATGTGAAACAATCTTCCAAAGATGTTATATGTGAAATTTGAAAGCTTTTGGAGCAGTGGTTTGGGAGAAAGGTAGTGTTAAATGTTTTTCCCATTTCCCACAGTGTTGAACAATGCTGACTCGGCACTTTTTCAAAGTCCCCAAAAAAGTAGACCATGAAGAAACCGATAGCAATTTTTTTTTACCATTCCATTCTGTTGGTCCTAAGGAAGCTTCACACCAAATAAGAATTCTCAGTGCCGTGTAGTTTTTGAGATATGGGCGTTTTAATTTTTTTCTATTTTTAGGTCCTGCGGGTCCCATGGGGTGACAGGAAAATTTGTTTTTTTGGCATAAATTAACTACTTATGTCCCAATAAAACCTCATATCAAATTTGGTTCAAATCAGCCTCTCAGTTTGGAAAATAGAAATTTTGGGCACAGCAAAAATTCTTGCCCCTCCCATAACGATGGCAAATATAGCTCCTAGAACTTCTCTTGAACAAATCTGAGTCTACACCCCAAAAGGAAGCTGCACACCTAATATCAAGTCTCTGCTACTGCTGGTTCATGATAAGATTTTTTAAGATTTAGGCTCACTTTTTGGGTGTGGCCCTACCAAGGGGTGGGTCTACTTGATTTGAACAAATTTGAATTGACATGTGATAGGGAACATGCACACCAGATTTGGTTCAATTTGGTTGGGTAGTTTGTGAGAAGTCGATAATGTAAAGTTAATGCCTGTGAGGGTTGGCATTGTCGTCTCAATTACATATCTTTCTCTGTTCTGGTGCCTCTACTTTATGAGCAGGTGTTATGACAGCCATTAACATTAAACTGGTGTCTGAAAAAAAAATACAAAGAAACTACAGAAAAAAGTATTATGTTCCAAAATGAGTAAAGTCCTTGCCCTCTGATTGGATGAGGACTACGTAGTTTCTTTTATGTTTACGGTTCCAGTAGCAAATGTTACCGTCTGACCTCACCTTGCGAAATATTTGAAAAGACGTCGTTTCCTAATAACTTCATCAATGGAGTGACTAGCAAGCCATTTCATTTTTCTGGATTATTCACACATGCAGCAGATGGTGTTCCGCATAAAGTGTTGTTTAAATTACAAACTGATTTACAATTTGAACTAAGATGGAATAAGTTTATCTAATTTATTGATTATTTATCCAGTACTAAACCCGTAATTGTTAAAAGTTGCTTTGCATAAGGCAATTTTTAACGATCACAAATTTAGTATATAAGCCTCTTGAGTTTCACAATGTAGGTTTTACCCAACATGAAAAGCAGACAACACTACCAAAAAAAATTCTTGAATAACTATTAATTTCATTTTTTGTCTCAAAAACATAGGTTATGACCCCCTCATTGGAACGAGCTCGATGAGCTCATTCCAATGAGGGGTGATAAGCTGTGTTTTAGAGACAAAAAATGAAAAAATAATTAAAATTAATTGGAGAGTTTTGAGAATAGCTTGGCCATTTTTGGCCGTTACGTTGGGTAAAGGGTTAAATAATATAATTATTGTTAATAATGAAAAGTTATGAACAGAGTAATCGCTTGACTGGACTGGTTACGTGATATAATTCATTCGAGGCGAGGGACTATATTGTAAAACACTCGTGCGCATTCGCGCACTCGTGTTTGTACAACATCCCTCACCTCTCATGAATTATTTCACGTGACCAGTCCAGTCAAGTGATTACTCTCTATATATTCATATTAGTATTTATGTTCATTGTTGTTATAGTATATATATTCTGAATGATACTAGAGAATAAAAGATATGTTTGAATTTGTTTTTATTATTAAATTCTGTCCCATGCTCACTGTATCTTCTCCCACTTTTCAACTAGGTTTGTAAACACATTTGAATATTTTCGTATCCCCAAATCCTTTTCAGTTCCGAACCGAATTGTTGTGTAAGTTGAGTAACCATGTTTGGATGTTTCAAACCCCAAAATTATTTTCAGATTTTGGGGTATAAATTTATTTATTTATTGTTTTAAGGTCACATATTTATGCACAATGGCTAATCATGACCGTGACAGTTTTACGGGTGGAGGAAGCCGGAGTACCCGGAGAGAACCACCGAGCAACGACGAGCAGCTGCCAGCTCCCCAACATCGTAACTCCGCACTGCAACACAGGCAGCGTTAGATTGGTTGAAGACATGCGTACCATTGACGTGCAGTACGCCTTAGTACACGGCATCATCGTGCCCCCACGTGGGCAATGGAGATGAAGTGTCTTGCCCAAGGACACAACGCGGTTGCCACAGGTGGGATTCGAATCGAGGACCTCTCGGCTTGCAGCCTGCACCTCTACCAACTGAGCCACCGCGCTCCCTGGGGTATAAAACATCCAAGCATGGTTACTCAACTTACAGAACAATTGGGTTCAAAACGTCCAATCTTGGGTACAAAATGTCTAGAAATTTGGGTACAAAACGACCAAATATTTTGGTACGAAACGTCCAAGTGGGAAATAAATGTCCAGAGTATGAAATGTCCTACATACGAAACGTCCAGATCCCTAAGAAACAGAAGATATATTTTGTGGGGGCTTAACAGGAGTGTTCAATTAACAAGGATTTGGGCACTCTCTTGAATTCTAGAGATAAACTGACAATTTATTTTATTATATTTCAGAGCTCATGCACCAAATCAGAAAAAAATTCCATGACTTTCCATGATGTCGTTAATAAAGTTCCATGACTATTTGTAATGTTTGGTGGAAATAGTGAAAGGGTGAAAACTATATCTGGAGAAATTTCTATGATTTCTGGAACTTTCTATCTGAAGACCATTTAAATAACCTGTCAACAAAATTCAGGCAATCTATTCATATACAGAGCATTGAGAAGCCATTCAGTATTAATTCAACAGTGGAGATTATTATTACAGAAAAGTGCATTTATTATAAAAGCAGCTGAAAATTTATCATACATTCTTAACATTTTTTAGATCTGTGCATCTTTGTGTATTGGAAAAGTGTTTGCAAAAGAGAATTTTGAAGAGAATTTATTCTTCTTGTGAATGAGAATTTACTTTTGAGAAAAGCCAGGTTCTTACTGGGTTATTTTAAAACTACCTGCGACACCAATACTTATTGGATATTAATTCCATTTGAATTCAGCGGAGTGCTTAATTGGAATTTATTGGGGACTGCTGAAATTTTTGAGTGAACATTTCATTACAATTTATTGGATTCCGTTTCTGCAGACACATTCTTGGACATCATAATACCAGCTGGGAAATTTTTTCATCACTGGATTACTGGATTCTATTGAACTTTATTTTGGACTAACTGATAAAGTATTTGTTTTATTTTTCTGTAAAAAAAAGTGTAAAAGTTATTGTATCATTTTCTTTTCATATCATTTTTTTTTATTAAAAAATTTCAGAATAGTTAACCCTTTACCCAACGTAACGGCCAAAACCGGCCAGCGCTATTCTCAAAAATCGCCAATTAATTTTCATTATTTTTTTCATTTTTGTCTCAAAAACATAGGTTATGACCCCTCATTGGAACGAGCTCGTTGAGCTCGTTCCAATGAGGGGTCATAACCTATGTTTTTGAAACAAAAAATGAAAAAAAATAGTTATTCGAGAATTTTTTTTGCATGTGTCGTCTGCTTTTCATGTTAGGTAAAGGGTTAAATTGTAGTTATTGTTGCTGATTCTCAGATTTTTTTTTGTTACCATTATTATTTTCACATCGTAACAATTACCAAGAAATGAAAGAATCAATAATCTTATCCAGTACTGAAATGGTTAACCGGATAACCAGTTTGAAACCGGTTACCTACCTAACAGATTAAAAAAAAAACGTTAACTGGTTATCCGAAATATCGATAGTGATCGTCATTCTACGGTTAAAACATAGTAAATCTGCCGCTTCTTCTCTGAGATAGATTACACCTCGTAACAGCATTGTATATATTGAAAAATAATCGACTTTGGCATTCAAGACTTCGTTAATGATCGGCAATTTCCGTGAGTACTGAGTACTTGACTACGTTCGTTTATATACACACTACGGAATAGATTCTGAGAATACTGCTTTCCAATTCCTATAGTTCTGATCCCAGATTCGGTGGAATAATGGCCAAGGTTAACCGGATATTATCTGGTTATAGCTCTCGGTTAGTCGGTTGTGTAAATGAGCCAACAGTTTCAGCCCTAATCTTATCCTCAGATGGAACCAAGAACATTAATACAGAAGTTACTACAAATATACTGCATGTGGTATAAGTTTTATAATGGCACTCATCATCCTGTGATATCAGCATTTCAGTAATCTTCATCATTCAACTGTTTTTTGTCTGAGCAACATTAACGAGTTCAAATGGATTCAAAGTTATTATCATAGTCATCTGGGAGTTTTTCCCAAAACCTGAACTGAACCCTAAAAATTAAAACCACCCACCTCTAGTCATGGTGACTAAACTTTTTTCCAATAATAGCCAGACCATACGTTTTTCATTTAATGAAGGTTCTGTAGTCCATACTCTTCTTACTGGTCTCAAATGAAGTTTAAATGTTTCACAAACATGATTAATGCATGTACATACCTGAACATGTGTGTTTTTATGATGTAATAACACCAATAATTTCCTCTTGCCATCAGAATATTTGTTCCTGAGATCAACTCTGTATTTTTCTTCTGAATTTAAATCTAGATAGAAGATGAAATATGTTTTGTTTTACAAGTATAAGATTGATATCAACAATCCAGGGTTCAAAATTAGATGACTAGCATGCTGCTTTAACCCTTTACCTAACATGAAAAGCAGACGACACTTGCAAACAAAATTCTTGAATTACTAATTTTTTTCATTTTTTGTCTCAAAAACATTGGTTATGACCCCTCTTTGGAACGAGCTCGTTCCAAAGAGGGGTCATAACCTAAAGTTTTTGAGAAAAAAAAATGAAAAAATAATGAAAATTAATTGGCGATTTTTGTAAATAGCGCTGGCCGGTTTTGGCCGTTACGCTGGGTAAAGGGTTAACCCTTAAAGGCCTATTTCCAACTTTTGTCAATTTTTATTAGAACAGGTTCTCCCACATGTATGAGGTAAAACTGTAAAGTCTGTTCTAAGTACCTTGGCAGTTGTGTCTAGACAAGCCTTCACTGTCTACACGGGCAGCCAAGAATTTCCAAGACACAACTGCAAAGTCAGAATATTAACTGCATACTCTCGAGAGCCTAATAATAGTACAGGGCAAAATAACAGTACAGGGTGGAAAATGTCCTGAAAATTAATAATGGTATCGGGTCGAAGAATAGTGTAGGGTGGAAAATTCCAAGATGTGAGCCAGCTGCTATGCTCAGAGCAATTTTTATAACACAGAAGTCTGATGCTCTTGAAGTGGTGAAGGGTTAAATTACTTTCGGTTATCATAATTTTCACATGAATTTGACTTGTTGCAATTTATAGGAGAGTGCCTACAGGTACTCTCCCATAAATTGCACCAAGGCAAAACCTTATTGACTAATTAATTCTGTTTCAGTGATGGTATGAAGCACATCCACTGTGTACTAGGTCTTATGTTAGCAGTACTTCAGAATAAAGCCCAAATATATGCTTCCAGCTCTCTACCAATTAACATTTCCATTGCATCCTGTGTTTGCTTGTACGTAACATGTACCTTACTAGTTTATTTTGGTGAACTTCTTGAGATAAGTGGCTGCTCTGCACATTCGATTGCTAAAAATTAATAATCATACAGGGTCAAATAAGGATTATACAGGCGGGAATTTTGTTCCAAAAAAAATAATCATACATGTATGATTATTAGGCACACACGAGTAGCACAGAAAAAGTGTCTGAAACTCTTTCAGGTCTCTCTATGGGAAGCTACTAAATTTGAATCCAATTATACTTATTTCCTTTTTAACACAGTGTCCTTGAATAAAATTTCCATTTAGGCCTAAAAAAATAAAAAATCTGTTTCTCAGGCCCTCCCGCATGGTCATTTTGGCTGCTGCATGCTCTTTTTATAACCAATCTAATCTTTAAAAAAAAATTAAATAGTTTATGTCTGATATTTTACCTAAGTTAAAAAAAATTGATAAATTTGTCCCTTGAGTGCAAGAAGGCTTTGCAATGCCTTAGCATTGCAAAGCCTTCTTGCTCTCAAGGGATGAAGTACACCACCACCAATGCTATTACATAGATTGAGGCCAAAAACATAAACCAAGAACATGAACTTTTGATGGCAAAGAAATAATTACAGAAAAAAAAAATAAAATAAAAAAACGCTCACCCGTATGCAATTTTACAAATAATGGCCCGAGAAACATAAGATCTACTTTGTATGGCCTTATACATGTTTTGTAAAACTGTTAAATCCATTTAGCATGGCAGAAAGGTTGACCCTTCAAGTCTATGGGGATGTGGTTTACACAGTAACAGTGTAATGATATCTGCAGAACAAGGAAACTGATACAATCCCTATTAATTGAATACTCCTGTTAACTGAATAATTTCCATTGGCAAAGTGGCTATTCAATTAACAGGATTCCACTGTACTAACAAATATTAACTACATGTATTTGTAGATGCCATGTATCTTTTAAAACTTCAAACTTGATCCAACTGCAAACAATTTTCTGCTCCAACACTTTAACTCTGAACCTGCTGACAAGTGCTGAGTATTTTCAAGATATTTTTCATCACATCTAATGATGGCTGATGAGCAGCAGCCATGACTGGATATGGTGAATAATTCATATAAATTTAACTGAAGAAATCATTGTTGAAAACAATCAATTCAATTTACTTCAGACTGTTTGGATTAAATGTGCCCAAACGATTCTTATTTCGGTGGCAAGAGAAATCCTGTCCTGGGCAGGAATATCCTCCAGCAGCATGTAAGGATGGCAACTCGTCCTTCATTAAACCCTGCAAAACCAAAAAAAAAAACCCAAAAATTCCATGGCAAGTTTGGGACCTACATGTATGCATGAAATATGTTCAGGACTTAGACTCGGTGCTGAATGGACTGGGTTTCCGGAAGATGGTAGGACAGCAAAACATGATCAGTTCAACTGAGATTTTTTCTGCCCATTTCACATTGGGAAGAGGGCAGATATTGTGCCTCAAAAAGTCCTTGAATTACACCCTGTATGTGTATATGTGTAGTAATAAGCAATCATCAACAAGACAGCAGTTTTGTTTTTGGTATCAAAATAATTCTGAATATCATCATAATTAGCAAAATACAGTATCTTGATACAGTGCATCTCACTTAATTGATATCTCTTAAATGAATTATTTATTTATTGGTGTTTAAGGTTACATATTTATGCACAATGCCTAATCATGACTTTGCCAGTTTTACAGGTGGAGGAAGCTGGAGTACACTGAGAGAAGCATTGAGCAACGACGAGCAGCTGCCCAACATCGTAACTCCGCACTGCAGCACAGGCAGGGTTAGGTTGGTGGAAGACATGCGCACCATCGACGTGCAGTACGCCTTAGTACACAGCATCATCGTGCCCCCATGTGGACAATCAGGGTTAAGTGTCTTGCCCAAGGACACAACGTGGGAGTCCGAATCGATTGCTCATCCAAGGACTAACCGGGCTTGACGTTGCTTAACTTCAGTGATCTGACCGCCCCCACCCCCCTCTTAACTGAATAACACTGTTAAATGAATATAATTTCCCAACACAAAAACCATTTACCATTTGACCTGTTAACTGAATACAGGTTACAGAGTAAACTCCTGTTAATTGAATAAAAAAGCTTGTAACCTGTCAAAAAATTACCCTGACTCACCCCAGTTTTCCTTTGTTTATAGACCTATTTGTCCTCAGTACATCCACTGTAGGCATTCAATCTATCTCTAGCTCTGTCAAACAAGATATAATAGAATAAATGCTAAATTTATCTTGATAATACAGGAATGTGACACAATCCCCATTAATTTAATACTCCTGTTAACTGAATAATTTTCATTGCCAAAGTGGCTATTCAATTAACAGGGGTCCACTGTATCAACTCCAGGGCTTAAAATTCATGTGGAATCAGAAATGATTCTGGCAAAAGATTCTTGCAAGAAAAACAATGAGAATCAACTCTGATTGTCGCAAAACGATCATTTGATTATTGTTATAGATTCTGAAAGTGTCTTTAAAGGGCAGGGAATTCTACTTATATTTTGATGATGCTTTGACGAAGCAGAGAAGTCTAGTGAAATCTCGACAGCCAAGAATTCACTTGAAACCACTGCCATGATACTGTAACTTCCATCACATGAATCGGGACATATTTTAAAGCTTGAACATTTTTTTGAATACTGTCCAGAACTAGCCCTGACATACAGTTAAAACTAGAAGTCCTGTCAGGAATAGTGCGCTTATCTAGGCTTAATTGCACGTTGGAATTGCGTGCAGTTGCCATATCGAATGGCATCCAAAGCACGGCAGGTTCTCATAGTTACTCAGAGCAAACACATGCAATGTTTCTGCCAATGGACCTCCGGGTCACCCGGAGGTCCATTGGCTGAAACATTGCTTGTGCACAGGCCATATGTACAGAATTTCATAGCTTTACTTGGGCCATAACGCGTACATTAACGCGCATATCAACATGCTATTTGTGTGCATTTCATGACAGGACTTTTAGTTTTAACTGTAGTGATTTTAGTAAATGACATGCATCTTTACATATGCATGCAAATGTTAATTTCACATCTCTAGAATTCAAATAATAAAAAAAATATTGCCAGTTAAAGACTAAAATTTGGTTTGTCTGCATTCATACCCCAATGAAAATTTTATTCCAACCAAGGACCAACATTATTTAAGGAAATATTGATTCAAACAATAAAGTGAACAATTTTACCATTTTCATCTTCATCATTTAATTCCTTAGACATGTACATTTGTTCTTCTCTTATCATTCGGGAAAATATTTTATGTAGTGATGTAATACAAGCCAATGATACATCAGCATCATCTGTCTGAAAAAAAAGAGAAGATAGATAACAGTAATATTGTCTTATGTTGGCTAATTGACAATTTCTCAAAAATTAACAATGAGTTTCTGATGCAGTCATCTCCAAATGATATTGCAAGATAGAGCTGTAGGTTTTTAAATTTCTTGTTCTTGTTCGGTTTTGTTTTTTCAGGTGGAGTAAAACCTCGGTTAGGTTCGGTTTACGGTTTGTTCATGAGGCCAAGTAAAATTCAATAAAGCTCATTCTTATGTCCGGATTCAAAACTGAATGGTAGTGAAATTGAGTGAAACTCAATGAATGCCCGAAATAAGCTATAATACATTTAGAATCAGGAAGGCCAATATAATAATTACCTAAATATACAGAACTTTTATTGTGCTTGGCCATTTTTCGAGGTCCGACACCTACACGCAACTTGAGGAAAGCTGCAAACACAACTAAACTAAAATGTTGGAAATTCACAGAATGTAGCCTTCCCAGAGTAGTGAGAGTACCCAGACACTGCCATTGGCAGTGTCTGGGTACTCTCACTACTCTGGGATAGCTAAATTCTGTGAATTTCTGCAGCAAGAGAGTATTTAAAAAAAAACGAAAAACCTTAGATTACGGGATGTCGACGGTTTCAGTTTCGGTTTTTAAAAAAAACTAAAAACCTCGGTTCGGTTTCGGTTAACCTACAGCTCTATTGCAAGAGCCACAGAAAAATTCTGTTCACCTTCCAAAATGGTTCGCAGCTCTATTGCTCTGACATCAAAGAAATCAACATTCTCAAATTTCTTTTCACATTGGAATCAGGTTTTAAAGATTATTTAAAGCTTCACACTGCATTTTATATTGATACTTCTTTCTAAGTTTCTGCACAATCTGTCAAAAGATTCAGTAGTTCAGACAAGAAAAAAATGATGCATTTTTGTCACTGAAAACCCATTCAAGAACAATATTTCTGTCTAAAGCATGCCATTCCAGAAAAAAACAGGGGTGCAAAAAATCCCATCTCTCAATCACAACTACCCTCCCAAACTTCTCTCTAATCAGAATATGCATTTTTGAACATTTCAAGAGATGGGCGGTATACTTTTCGGTATCGAGACAATACCGATTT
>CM062294.1:85248226-85277739 GCA_031216915.1 Pictodentalium vernedei
GTTAAGAAAATTCATTTGTTGGTTACAAAACAGCATAATAAACAATAGACAGTGAGAGAGGATCAGTAAAAATTTATTCTTATGGTCCTATTGGGCTGTAGGATTAAATTTTATTTTGATCCTCCCCACAAATGCTGAATAGATTCACATAATTACTATAGCTAATATTCAACGCCATCTTGAGTAAAGACTGGAATCTGAATTCAATTTTGCTCTTGAGTGTTTTCAAAATATCCAACTTGATTAAAACTCGGGCTTGAGTCCACTTTAGGAGAGGGTCTGAGAACCCCACTTACATTTCACCCCCCCTCCCCCATCCCCATTCAAATTTCACTGTTGCTTGAAACTCACAAAAACAGATTTTTTTGTGTGTGTATTGTTAGAGTGGACAAGAGGAAGAAGGACAAGTATACTCTTTCTTAAGAAAAGTGTATCAGATAGGCCCCTGCAAATATTTGATTGATTGAGTCAAATTAGAGTCAATCAACAAATATGAGTCGAATTTCAGTCGAAAATAAAATCACGAATATAAAAATCAAATATAAAAAAAAACTTATTAATAAATGTCTTGATATACGTAAATTTCTGGATTTAATACTGGCTAAATTGTCAAAATAATGTGAGAAATAGAGCGTGAACTGCACGCACACATCGTCAACATGGAATTTACAGTGTATTACCAATGTCATTTGGAATCACACGCAGCCAAGACTAAACTAAGATACAGGCAGTAAAGACTTAATTAAGAAAACACTGCTAACCATTTGACATATAGAGACCTTGGAATGGTGGGAATTCAAGACCCTTGTTCAGTCCCTTAAGGGTTAAGTAATATCTGTGCTTAAACAAAAGTCTTACTCAAAGCTATATATATGTAGCTTGGAATAGTGAAAATAATCATCTAAAATGGCCTTAAAAATGGCTTGAAAGAGTCCTGGAAAATTGATGAAATGACCTTGTAATGAAGACAATGAACTCTGCCCTTGATGCAGATTTGAGCTCCATATCATCCAAAAACCCTAAACTTACAGCCATCCAAATGAAACAGAGATTGGTAAACTTTCACATATGTAGGTATAGATTAACATAGCTGCTCTGTTAACCAGTATTTAATTAAACGGGCCTTGCTGCATGACAAATATTGTGTTTTTCAAGTTATGGTGAATGCAGTGTTCTTTGTTATTAAAGAATGCAAGCTTGGAAAATAAATTTTGTTAAAAAAATATCATGTTTTTATACTTCGGTATATATTGGGTGTTTAATGAATTGGTTGAATTTTTGTTTCAGAATATGTATTATTAAATGATATTTATTGAATTTTTGTTTGCTTTTTATCAATAACTCTTTTTATTACACACCCATTCAAAATTAAGGTTTGTTCACGGCATTCTAGGCTGTGTGATAAAAATAAACTTTTATTGCATGCATGTGGGATACAGATTTTTGCACTTTTTATTGTAAGAATGGAACCAATCATATTTCTGGGGATACAGTACATGGGCCTGTTTCGATGGGTGTTCGCTGTCTGTAGTATCTGCGTTTATATTGTTTCTGAAGAAACTCATGTAGTATACACTGACCTACCATCAAAAGAAACTTTCTAATTTATTTTCTTAACGTGAACAATACTGACTGACTATTGATTAAGGAACCGATGGGTTAAAGTATGACATGGAAATGACTGACATACAGTTCAAACTAAAGAATAAAGAACAATGTAGACAGAATATGAAAGCGTCTATGAGTGACGTAATTTCGAATGAATGACATTGCGCAAGCAAGTTTCTCAAGTCACCAAATCAAAATACAAAACAAATTGCCTGTCGATATTCGCTTGAATTCGTATGGATTCTGTACCCCTGTTAAAGGCTATAACATGAACTTTAATACATTTTGAGCAGGCATAGTGAACAATACTATCATCTTTCTTGGACAATAAGGATATAAATTTAATTTACGTGGGATGAATTGACAATGGCTACTGTAATCTTGACTAAAATCTGAAGTTAACCTGTCTGTCAGTGTCAATCAGTTGAGTAACAACAGTCCCAGGAAATCTGGAAGTCAGATAACATGTGAGTTTTTTTTATAATTTCTCATTGATTGATTTTCCGATTTATCACCTATTGTTTCTTGTGAATGTGTGGTAACTTTTTTGGTGGGTATCACATCAACTTGTTCAGAATTTGCGCTGTAAAAATTGAGGCATAAAAAGACGGTAAACTGTATTTCAGATGAACAGTGTTTCATCGATCGAAGTGGTGACGCATTACAATTTGCTGTGGAAACTATGAATGAAAGTTCAATCAGCGTACGAAATAACAATAAGACTGGTCTCCTGCTTGTGAAGAATAATTTGGATTTTTGTCTTATTTTATTTCCTTTACGTCTCAAAAGGATAGGTTAATTCTCACTTAGTATTACCGTAAAAAGCCTGTTTTAGAAATTTGTGAACGTGTGTAATAAATACAGAACCACACAAGAGTTTAAATGGGTTAATGTTTATCGCATTCGTTTGGTTTGGTGCAGAATACCACTCAAGGACTTGCCTCTCATGGTATTATTGTGCCCAACCAAACTCGTGCGGTTCTGTCTATATCTCACATGACTAGGAGACAATATTTTACAAAATATTTATTGAATAACTAAAAAACTAGATTTTCGTATTCAAAAACAATGCCTATGATTGAAATGAGCTCAATGCACTGGCTCCAATCAGATGGTTATATGCTATGTTAAGAAAGCATAAATTGAAAATACTAAAATTTGAAGGGTGATTTTTGTGAATAGAGCTGGCCATTTTTGACTGTTATGTTAGATAAAGGGTTAAATGGAATCGTACCATAATTCTGAGGTTTATGCGTCTTGCACACTGCAGGCGATGCAAATGAGGGATAAATATATAATCAATGGGCTTGTTTTAGCATCCAATCAGGATGCATTGTAATATCAGAAACTCATGTCTTCTGTACAACAAAGGCGAATCGGCCGCATCCGCCCGCGTAATATGTAAATTCAGCAGTTAAAAAAATATTATTTTTCAAAAAATTTCAACAAAACCATATCATGTGACTCCTCATTGGAACGAGCTCATCGAGCTTGTTCCAACGATGGGCCACATGATATGGTTTTGTTGATTTTTTTTTTAAAATTGAAAAAATGGTATTTAAAATAATATATTTTCATATCGTCTACATTGGGTAAAGGGTTAAAACTCTTTGCATGCTGCTGGCAGATATTGCTGCCCAGGACAGGATTTCGCTTGCCATTGAAATAAGTATAATTTAGGCACATTTAATCAAACTTTCCCCCATAAATGAATGGATTTTTTCACAAAAAGATTTCTTGAGTTAAATTTTGATGAATTTTTCCATCAAATCTAGGCATGGCTGCTCTAAGGCAGCCATGACTAGATTTGTTGAAAAATATGTTGAAAATACTCAGTGGGTTAAGAGTTAATTGCAATGGGGTGCATAGTGGCTCATTGGTTAGAGAATAGGACTATAAATCAAAATGCTGTAGGTTAGTTAGATTCTGACCAGCGTCATCTGTATTGTGTCCTTGGGCAATACACTTAATGCAGCTTGCCCAAGTGGAAGCACAGTGGTGCAGTATACTGAGTTAAACAGCACATCGACAGTACACATGCCTTGAACCGACGCTAACCCTGCTTGTGTGGGGTTAGTAAGTTTGAAAGTCCAACACTTACTTGCCACTTCTCATTAATTCTCTCAGGGTACTCTGGCTTCCACCACCTGTAAAACTGTCTGCCATGATAAAACTCTCGCTGTTGAAAATTATTAACTCCTTACCTAACATAATGGCCAAAAACGGGCAGAAAATTGACCAGAATAAGCCTGCCACAGCCTAAAATATCTCGGAAGTTTCTCAGTAAAACCATACAAACATGGATGTGATTAGAAGAACCAGCTCGTTGAGCTGGTTCTAATGATATATCCATATTTGTATGGTTTATTGAAAAATTATGAAATTTGTTTCGAAAAATGTGAAATTTAATTTATTTTTTAAAAATACTGTCTGAGGTAAAGGGTTGTACTCCAATAAATATATTATCAATTCATTAATTACAATGAGTCTAATGTGCAAAATGAAAAACAAAATCATTGGCAAATAAATTTTGCAACAATAATTATACCCCCACACTCAGAGAGATTGAAGGTTTTTCTGCATTACATGTGTCCATCCATCTGCGTGTGCATTTGTGTATCTCTTCATCCAAAATAATAACTTCACCAATAATTGATGAATTGTTATGAAATTTGGTATCAATCTACATCACCACATGCCAAATAGTTTTTACACAAAATGACATTGCTGACAGAAACTGCATATTTAGTCTGAGTTATGCCCCTTCGTAAAAAAAAATGTTGAATATGGACTTGTTTAGCACACATACACACGTTATATCTGGGATGATTTTTGACACAGTTCATGGTGTATCACATCAGTGGGGAAGACTGAATTGAGTTGATAAAAAATGGACTTCTGCAAAAATCTGAAATGAATATTTGTAATTCTGTATTTGGTTTTGCTTTATTTTCATTTCCGTGCATTGTTTTTAAACTATACAAGCAACACAATCTGTAATACATACATATATATACTTTTCATGTCCTCTGCTAAAGTGTTTTAGCAACAGTGAAATGAAAACAATCCAACTAGAAAGGGCTGACTCACTTTTTTGCAGGTGACATTGAATGCCCGGTCGAACTAAAATAGACTGCAGGTAGAAAACAATGAGACTGATCGTACTAAGATAATACCGCAGGTAGAACATGAGACCGCAAGTGACAGCAGGTGAAGTACACGGGTTAGAGTCCCCGAACAAACACTATCTGGTTATATGGGGTATACCAAATATATATCCGAAGTTTGATACCGATATTTTTAATTTTAACCCTAAAAATTGTACTTTTAATGTATAGCACGATATCCGACTTGCGATCTCACTTTTCCGCAACTTAGGACAGAGAGATCGCAAGTAAACTTCTGGTCCCCAAAACACCAAATGAACACTGTCTGGTGATCTGGAGTATATTCAATGTATATCCAAACTTTGATATTGATATTTTGATTTTAACCCCCTAAAATTACACTTTTAATGTAAAGTGCAACTTCCGATTTATGGTCTCAATTTTTGCAAGCAGGGATAATGAGACACGCAAGTAGATTTATAGTTTGAAAATATCAAATAAATGCGAAAGTATATGCTATATTATAAATAAAATTTATACCAAATATGATGGTAATATCTTAATTTTAAACCTTTTATTATTTTAGGTTTAAAGTCTGATAGAAAATCACATTTTCGGTCTCTTTTCTACCAGGCATAAAGACACTGATTAAGCAGAAACCTTTCTCTGAAATGAGCCACTTAAGAGGTTATGATCTATCAACACTCCTTATCTTTTTACCTCGGCAACTGTAATACTTTGCAGATTTAGGTTTTTTTTCTTTCTACAGTGAATTTTGCTACTGCTTTATTTATTTATTTTCTCTTTTTAATTTATCAACTTGCCACATCTTTTATCCAGACTTGGGACTGGCAAATATAAAACCGGGCAGATTAAGAGGGTTTGTTTTATTTTTTTTTGGGGGGGGGGGGGGGGGGGGGGGGGGTGGGGGGGAGGAGGGGGATAGTGTGTTTTGCTACTGTTTGTTTTCCTTTTCTCTGACTCTTCAAGGTGGGCTTTTACTTTGCATTTTGCTACTGTTTTGTCTCAGTCTCTGCGCTTTTACAGCGCATTTCTTTTTTCTCATTACGTTACTTGGATTGTCTGGTTTTATTGCTCAAAATCATGTGCAGTAGTAGTAGTAGTAATATATCTTTATTTATGTGACATGTGCTAAGATAATTTAGTACAGAACATAAAATTATTGTTAAAATAGCACCCAGTCCATTTGGGCCTATATGTCACCTCTTTAATTTTCCATTTTTCAGCATGCCCAGAGAAACTCATTCATTCCCTTTCTCACTCACTCATTCTTTCTCTCACCCTCACTGCAGTATTCAAGTAATTAACCCACCCACTCCCCCCCCCCCCCCCCACCACTCAACGAACCAATTTCAATTTTCCTTTCACACTGCCATTCTCACACTCAATCATTCAAGCATTCACACTATTTCACACTTGAATTAACACAATGAACTGAATTCCCAGGTCGATACAGTTGACTTGAAAACATTAAAAAATGGAACTGAATATATACTGGATCCACTAATATGCGAAATTCGTTACTTAACCCTTTACCTAACATTGCTTCAAAAATGACCTGAAAATTAACCAGAATAAGCCTACCACAGCCTAAAATATCTAGGAAATTTCTCAATAAAACCTAATGATATCCATATTTGTATGGTTTTATTGAAAAATTGTAAAAAAAATTTTTGAAAAATGTGGAAATTAATTTATTTTTTTAAAATACTGTTAGGTAAAGGGTTAACTGAGGTTCACTGTATGCAATGTCAGCAATATTCGTATTGTGTTATGCCACCTCCAAACTTAGAAGTACTTTTTAAAACCATTTTTGTTTTGATACATCCACCCTCGATTATATTAGATGGGATGTCTGCCTGAATATTTTCCCCCCATGTCGTGAAATGTCTGTAGCCTACATTCAAGTTGGCATATTCTGCTTTGTTTATCTTGTGCGGTGGGGTACTTTTTCTCAAGTTCTTTTGAATGGAGATATTAACTCCCAAAGTGTAACCACCACCGCCCTTGTCCAATAACAAAAAGTTTGAAATTCTTTAAAAGAATTTTTGAGTCCCCACTGTCAATACTTGGAGATGGGCTGGGTCAGTTCCTATCAAGATCACCTGCATTTTGTCCCAAGTCGAGTTTCGTACTGGGATGATCCATCCACAAAGGCTGATCTTTTTGTGTGTGTGTGTGTGTGGGGGGAGGGGGGGGGGGGGGGGGGGGGGGGGGCTTTTCACGTGTTTTTGAAGGAAGATTTAACCCCCATAGCCTACAACCCTGTCCAATATACTCAAACTTATTTTAAATTACTTCCTTGTGAAATCACCAGTCACAATGCTTTGACATGTGGGTATTCACCTCTTTTAGTGAGGGAGATTCAACTTTGTTCACAGAATGTTTCTTGTTTTTGTTGTAATACGAAGAGATTGCATGATGTATGCACAAAATAAAGTCTTTTCAAGGGCATTTTATCGTGCGCTTGTGCTTGCACAAATGTTTTCTTGCATTTTTTGTAACTATATCCCATTATTTGATGGATTGCCATGAAATTTATGTGTGTCTTCTTTACCATAAACCAAACAGTCACAATGCAATTGATGTTGCCTGGGAACATAACAGCAGTCAAAGAGTTATGCATCTTTGTGATAAATAAAATTTTAAATTAGGACTTGTATTCATAATAATATTTTGATGGACTGTTATGAAATTTGGAATGTTTGCAGAAAGTTATTGCATACAGAGTGGGGCATAATGGCATCTGTGTGCATTCCTGTTGACCTGATAATGCAATGAAATGTAAGATATGATGATACTTCAAGTCACCATTTTCTTGTGTGGCTGCACAAATTCTTGTACTGTCAAAGATGTTTTTCCCACTTCTGAACTTGTGCCAAACAATTGTGAAAAAATAGCTGATTTAGCATCACACCACCACAAGGCTGTGGGCAGATTATCCTTTAAAAATTGTATAATATATTTTACAATATTATGCTGGATTAAAGCATGTTATGCAAAATAAATGTTGAATCTTATCCATAATGCTGTTTATCTCATTGCTTTAGAGTGAAACTGTAAGAGTACAGTGGAGCCCACTTAATTGGATATCTCTTAACTGAATAACCCTGTTAATTGAATATAATTTCCAAACACAAAACCATTTACCACATCTACAGTACAAATTTGACCTGTTAATTGAATATAGGTTATAGTGTAAACTCCTGTTAATTGAATAAAAAATCTTGTAACCTGTCAAGAGAAATTACAATTCCTCTCCCCAGTTTTCCTTGGTTTATAGACCTATTTGGCCTCAGAACATCCAATACAGGCCATAAATCTATTATATCTTGTTTGACAGAGCTCATGGAGCTCTGTCAAACAAGATATAATAGAATAAATGCTAAGTTTATCTCTAGAATACAGGAAAAGTGACACAATCTCTGTTAATTGAATACTCCTATTACCGGTAATTGAATTATTTTCATTGGCAAAGATGCTATTCAATTTATTGGGTTCCACTGTACTATTTTCAAAGGATAAGGATTGTTAGATGAGCTTAAAAATTGGAGATTGTCACAGAATATCACTATCAAAATCCCTTATGTTCCAATGAGATTAAAATTCTCACCCTCTGATTGAACAAGAGCTTGCTTGGTCTTTTTTATGTTTACGGCTCCAGTGGCATATGTTACTGTCTGACGTCACCAAGTGAAATATTTGAAAAGATGACATGCTGGGGGGAGATTCAAAGTGCATACTGCCTATAATATTTTTCAAGGCCAGTGATCATTCTATGAATGTATACCCACAATCCACTTATAAAGCACCATCTCAGTTCAAATCATTAACTTGTAACTTGGAGTAACTTCAACCTTTATCTTAGTTACTGATTTTTTTTGTTGTCCAGTGACGTGGGGTACACAAGAGGTATATTTACTAAATTTGTAACCATTCAAGTTGCCTTGTCCTTGTCAGAATGTGGGTTTTGGGGTGATGGGTAGGGTCTTATTGGAACAAATATGTTTTCGCGACTAAGTTGAACATAAGCTCTGATCTGCAAACCTCAGACCAAGTTACCATCAATTCATCACAATAACTTATATTTTTTTTTAACCCTTTACCTAACATGAAAAGCAGACGACACTTGCAAAAAAAATTCTTGAATAACTAATTTTTTTCATTTTTTGTCTCAAAAACATAGGTTATGACCCCTCGTTGGAACGAGCTCGACGAGCTCGTTCCAACGAGGGGTCATAACCTATGTTTTTGAGACAAAAAATGAAAATATTTTGAAAATTAATTGGCGATTTTTGAGAATAGCGCTGGCCGGTTTTGGCCGTTACGTTGGGTAAAGGGTTAAAGTCACATTAAGCTTGGATTGAACCATTTATGTTGAAAATCTGCTTCAAAAATTTTATTTCTCCTTCCAGAACATATCTGATGATCTAATCAGAATCAGTTCATCATGTTGTTCCTGTGTGTGGTCACAAGTTATTTTTGGAAGAAAAGGATTTAAAATTAGACAAGCAGAGAGACAAGCAGAATTTTGTGTCATCAGTAAATTTGTTTCTATGTGTGTAAATGTGAATGAATCAAAATTAAATTTATATCGAGTCTCCAGTGAGCATTGAATTAATCAGGGTCAAGTTAATATGTCATACCATATATGAAATATAGGTGTGGTGACAACATTTTTGTGCTAAAAAGCATAAATGAGATTAGGGAGATTAGGTCAACACATGTGTGGGTCTTACCATGAGTTACCCCAGAAATCATGATCCCTGTGTTGAATCTTCACTGAGTTTTTTTTATTAATCTGTGTGAAACACACAGACTATTGTTTTTAGTCTGTGTGAAACACACAGACTATTGTTTTTGCACGGCTTCTTTTTCTTTTCTTCTTCTGCTTCTTCTTCTTCTTCTTCTTCTCATCACTTTTTTGTCCGCAAGATTAACTCGAAAACGAATTGCCCTATCTTGTTGATTTTTGGCATGCTGATAGACAGCCACAAGTTCTCGGCCACCTACATTTTTCAGATTCCTGGGGTATCAGGGGTGTCTGTAGGGGTGTTTTGAAAGTGGGTCACGCCCATATCTCAGATGTGGTATGACATATGGACCTGGGACCAACACCAAATGAGTCGCCACTTGATGGAGATTCAAAATATGGGTCAAGGTCACAGAGGTCACCTAGAGGTCACTGAGTGCATTTTTCATAATTGCTGGAAATCACATTTTTGACACCCCCAAAGCATTCCTGACAAAAAACACATGCATTTTCACGTTAAAAAAGTGAGCTTGGCCAAAAATTTTTGAAAGTGGGTCACGCCCATATCTAAGGCATGGTATGATGAATGGACCTGGGACCAACACCAAATGAGTCGACACTTGATGGAGATTCAAAATATGGGTCAAGGTCATGGAGGTCACCTAGGGGTCATTGAGTGCATTTTTCATAATTGCTGGAAATCACATTTTTTTTAGCCCCCCCCCCCCCCCCCCAAAGCATTCCTGAGGTCCATACATGCATTTTTAGCCCGACTGTTAACAGTGAGGGCTATAGTAATGACTTTTGTCCATCCGTCCATCCGTCTGTCTTTTTCTGTTAACATTTAAAGTTTTGGTTAAAGTTTGTGGTTAAAGTTTTTTACTGAAGGTTCAAGTGTTGTTTTTTTTTTTTTTTGTTTATTCCTGTTTAGTTGACATTTTTGAGCCCCCAAAGCATTCCTAAGGTTCATACTTGCATTTTTATGTTGAAAAAGTGGGCGTGTGCCACTTTTTTTTTAAAGTGGGTCATGCCCATATCTCAGGCGTGGTATGACGTATGGATCTGGGGACCAACACCAAATGAGTCGACACTCAATGGAGATTCAAAATATGGGGCAAGGTCACGGAGGTTACCTAAGGGTCATTGAGTGCATTTTCCACAATTGCTGGAAATCACATTTTTTTTAGCCCCCCCCCCCCCCCCCAAAGCATTCCTGAGTCCATACATGCATTTTTTAGCCCGACTGTTACAGTGAGGGCTATAGTAATGACTATAGTAATGACTTTTGTCCATCCGTCTGTCCATCTGTCTTTTTCTGTTAACATTTAAAGTTTTGGTTAAAGTTTGTGGTTAAAGTTTTTTACTGAAGGTTCAAGTGTTTTTTGTTTTTTTTTGTTATTACCTGTTTAGTTGACATTTGGAGTTTTGGTTAAAGTTTGTGGTTAAAGTTTTTTATTCTACCTTCAAGTACAGACTATATCCGGTATTTTCTTGTCTGATCGTCACGAAATTTCATATGCAGGTTTTAGGTCATGTCTACATGAGAATGTCCCCTTTTGGTCGTGATCGGTCACCCGGTATGGCTGCCCGAGCCCAAAACCCGAAAACCATTAGCACAGTCTACAGGTCGTAATTATGAAGGGATTTCATTGCAACTTCATAGAATGCCTCTGTATAATGCCTAGATGAGAACATCTCCGTTTGGGCATGATCTGTCAACTGTGATGGCTGCCCAAGCCCGGAACCCAAAAAACTTTTAGCACAGTCTGCAGGTCAAATTTAATTATGGACGGATTTCATTGTAACTTGATACGATTACTCCTTATGATGTCTACATAGAATTTCCCCATTTGGGCGTGATCTGTCAACCATCACGACTGCCCGAGCCCAAAACCCGAAAACCTTTAGCACAGTCTACAGGTCATATTTATGAAGGGATTTCATTGTAACTTCATAGGTTGACTTCATACAATTACTACACATGAGAAAGTCCCCTTTTGGACGTGATTGGGCAACTGTGACGGCTACAGGTGCCCGAAGCCAAAAACCTTCAGCACAGTCTATCAACCATCACGACTGCCCGAGCCCAAAACCCCGAAAACCTTTTAGCACAGTCTACAGGTCATATTTATGGAGGGATTTCATTGTAACTTCATAGGTTGACTTCATACAATTACTACACATGAGAAAGTCCCCTTTTGGACGTGATTGGGCAACTGTGACGGCTACAGGTGCCCGAAGCCTGAAAACCTTCAGCACAGTCAAAAGGTTATATTTATGAAGGGATTTCATTGTAACTTCGTAGGATCAATCCACATGATGCCCAGATGAGAATGTCCCCTTTTGGTTGCGATTATTCAACCATGATGGCTGCCTGAGCCCAAAGCCCGAAACCTTTAGCACAGTCTACAGGTCATATTTATGAAGGGATTTCATTGTAACTTGGTAGGTTGACTTCATATAATGTCTAGATGAAAACGTCCCCTTTTTAGACATGATTGGGCAACTGTGACGGCTAAAGGTGCCCGAAGCCCAAAAACCTTTAGCACAGTCTACAGGTCATATTTATGAAGGGATTTCATTGTAACTTGGTAGGATGACTCCAAATAATGTCTAGTCCCATTTTGGTCGTGATCGTCAGCCTTGATGGGTGCCCGAGCCCAAAAACCTTTAGCATAGGCTAAAAGGTCATATTTATCGAGGAATTTCATTGCAAACTTGGTGGGTTGACTTCATATAATGTCTAGATGAGAAAGTCCCCTTTTGGACGTGATTGGGCAACTGTGACAGCTACAGGGGCCCGAAGCCCCAAAAACCTTTAGCACAGTCTACACGTCATATTTATGGAGGGATTTCATTGTAACTTGATAGGTTGACTTCATTTAATGTCTAGATTAGAAAGTCCCCTTTTGGGCAACTGTGATGGCAACAGGGGCCCGAAGCCCGAAACCTTTAGCACAGTCTACAGGTCATATTATGGAGGGATTTCATTGTAACTTGATAGGTTGATTTCATATAATGTCTAGATGAGAACGTCCCCTTTTGGGCAACTGTGACGGCAATAGAGGCCCGAAAACCTTTAGAATATTCCACAGGCCATAATTATGAGGGATTTCATTGTAGTTTGGTTGGATGACTCCAAGTTTGTGGTTAAAAACCCAGACAAACACCCCCTCCCACCCCCTCCCCCACCCCCCATTAGGCTTTTTTTTTCTTCTTTTCTCCAATATGCATTTTGAACTATTTGCAGTCACTACATGCGGAACCTTTTTTTAAACTTATGTAACCCCCCCCATTAGGCTTTTTTTTTTCTTCTTTTCTCCAATATGCATTTTGAACTACTTGCAGTCACTACATGCGGAACCGAACCTTTTTTAAACTTATGTAACCCCCCCCCCCCCCCCCCCCCCCCCCCCCCCCCCCCCCCCCCCCCCCCCCCCCCCCCCCCCGGGCCAATTAGGCACTTGGTTGGCACTTTTTTTTTTTCTTTCGTCAAAAATGCTTGTTTACAGTTTTGGTTAAAAACCCAAACACCCCCCCATCCCCACCCCACCCCCAATTAGGCATTTTTTTTTTTTTTTTTTTTATTTCCTCCAATATGCATTTTGAACTATTTACAGTCACTACATGCAGAACCCTTTTTTCCCTTTTGTCAAAAATGCTTTTTTACAGTTTTGGTTAAAGTTTGTGGTTAAAAACAGACAGAAATTATCCCCCCCCCCCCTCCCCCCGGGGGTGCCAATTACATTCATAGAGGGGCACGGTGCCTAAGTAGTCAGAGGCGCAGGCTGCAAGCCGAGAGGTTCCCAGCGGCAACCGCCTTGTGTCTTTGGGCAAAAACACTTCACCCCCATTGCTTATGTGAGGGCATGGTGATGTTGTGTTCTAAGGCATACTGCACATCGATGATGCACTTGAACTAACCCTGCTTGTGTGGAGTTAGTATGTTGGGGAGCCTGACAGTTGCTTGTTGTTGCTTGGTGGTTCTCTGGGTTCTCAGGCTTCATCCATCCATAAAAACTGTGCAACATGAGGTGACCCTGCCTGTTGAAAAGTGTCCTTAAACCCCAATAAATTAAACAAAGGGCAGAGAGAAAGCTTAGATAGAATTCTTTGTTACATTAAACAGCATTGTATATTTATTTTGTATCATGTTCCAAACTTCATTCTCAATCATTGAAGAGAGAACCCTTCACTTTTCAAAGTTTTTTTTAAAAATCTATTTATTCTCATCATAACCCAGGATTGAGAGGTTTTGGGATGGAGTGGTGTGTGGCTTTCTCGAAACACCTATCACAATTACAAAGTAATAAAATGGAATATTTGAATGATCAGATTTTAACCCTCTTAATACTTCGATGTGAGTAAAAAATACCTTTAATATAACTCATGGTTACAGAATGTTTTTCACTTTCTTTTCTGTAACATTTAATTCTATGTGGAATGGGACACCTTTGCAGGATGCCTTCCAAAGTAAGGGATTCTTAACCCTTTAGCCAACATAATGGCAAAAATTGGTCAGCGTTATACACAGAAATGTCTATTCAGTTTTAATTACTATTTCATTTTTTCTTGAAAAACATAGCTAATGACCCTTCATTGGAATGAGCTCATTTTTTAAAGGATTTTTTATTTATTGGTGTTTAATATTACATATTTCTGCGCAGTGGCTAATCATGACCAAGACAGTTTTACGGGTGGAGAAAGCCAGAGTACCCAGGGAGAACCACCAGGCAACAGCGAGCGACTGTCAGATCCCCCACATACTACACACAAGCAGGGTTAGCATTGGTTGAAGACAGTTGCACCACCGATGTGCAGTACGCTTCAGTACACATCGCCACCATGCACCCACATGGGCAATGGAGTGAAGTGTCTTGCCCAAGACAGAATGAGGACCTCTCGACTTGCAGCCTGCACCTCTGCCAACTGAGCCACTGCACCCCCATTTAAAGGATTAGCATGGAGTATTTAAAGGGAGTATTTTAACCCGTTGAAGATCTTAATATGGAGGCACGGTGGTGCTGTGTACTTAAGTGTACTGCACATCGATGGTGCACCTCTCTTCAAAAAAGTTATCGAGAATAATGAAAACCCTTTCCATTCTCACAATGTTGTTCTGAACACACATGGACATGGATGGGACCTAGTTATTTTGACAATGCCAATAAGTCTTCAGATAGGCTCCTAGGGGCTTTTAAGGCCTTTCAACATCTATATACCAACATTACTGAACTTTTTTACTCGCAATATATTATTCAGAGATCCCATGCATGCACTTCAACATTGTCTAGCTAATATGAACATTTGCCATCATCTACAAATATGGCAGATCCGGAGTTGGTGGATCCAACATTTATAAAGTAGTTTATGTCCATACTTCAGGCTTGGCATGACCTATAGAAATGGTACCTACACCGAATGAGTTGAAACTTGCTGGAGGTTCAAAATGAGGTCCCCCTCTATGTGGTCAACAGAGGTCATTAAGTGCATATTTTTCCGACCTGTTAAGAATTGCATTTTTTACCAATTAATGCAGTTCTGAAGATTATACATATATCTCATCATTCAAATAAATGGCAGAGCCAGTAATGTCAATTTCTAATTCCTTCATCAAACCCTATAAATGGTGTGCACATATATGCCTTTTCTGGTTTCTTAGAAAAATTGTTCTGATTCCTGTATGAATATTTTCTCCATGAAAGAATCTCATAAACAAAGCAGTTATGGAGTAAGCTGTGACTGTCACATACAATAACATGATCTGTTTATTTAATCTCATTGTACAGAATTAATTCCCAAACCAAGTTAATATAAAAACAAACAACTTGATTATGAAAAATTCCAGTAACAACTTGATTATGAAAAATTCCAGTCGGCAGACTCGGCACATGTAATTGTAAAACTAATTAGGCTTTCCCAAACCCAGTTTGGGAAAGACTCTTGTTATTCTTCTTTTTCAAAATTTTTTTTCTCTACTTTTTTTTTTTTTTCCTCCTTGAATTTTGTCTGTTGAACTGCTCAAAAACAAGCTGTACGATTTTGACCAAATTTGGCATACTTATGTAATGTCATAAAATCTAGTGAAATGCGGTATCGTCATTTCTGTGAAAACACGTATTTTCAAAATATTCTGCCAAAACCGTCAAAATTTCACCATTTTTCAAATATCTCAAAATTGTTTACAGTTATTTAGCTCAAATTTTCCACACATTTAGAGCATAATATAATACACCTCGAATACCACTCAAATCTTTCAACTTTAACCCCCATTGGCCAAAAATGACATGAATATAGATTTTTTCTTCACAATTGACAAACTTCAAGAGCAAATTTCTCTAATTACAAGGTTGTTGAAACAATTATTTTAGTATGGATAGATGCAACAATGATTGTGGAAGAAACTTACTGTTTACTTTTTAATCTCAGATTTAACCCTCAAGCACAATGAGGGCGAGAATAAGAGTACCGTTTGAAAATGCAAAAATTAGCCAACTTTGGTTGCTTTTTCTATCATTTTGGGAAGGGTTAATTTCAAACACTTTTCATGTACGTATTCACAATTGACTACCAAGCATATTTGCTGCTGTAAGTTTGGTTATAAAGTTTACCCCTATCCCATTCTGGTTGCATAAAAGTAGGTACTGTCCAAAAAAACTCCAATATTTTTATACTGTACCAATGACCCAGACATAGCTGGTGCTAACTCTTAAAATATAGGGCCAAACACAAATTTTGCCCCCCAATCCCCAAAATTTGCATCTAAAACTAAAGAAAACATGTCCTGAAAGGCCCTCCACACTTCGCCCCTACTGCGCATGCGCAGTGTCAAGGACGTTCCGAAATTGGCGCCATTTATCATTCTAAGTTTGGCCCTTCATCAGTTAACATCTGACTGATCTTTGTGCTTTTAAATCTCAGTTTAAATGATGCCAGACACATAAATATTAGTGAAATGGTGATTCTAAGGAGGATAGAGAAGGAGGAGAGGAAAAGAATGTGTGACAGAATATTATCAGGGCTGTAACTTAAAATTTTTTAATGAAATTATGTTAAGTTACCTATTTTCAAGGCAGCAGCCATTTTGTTGTCATTCTGATTATTTAGTTACACTGTTTTTACAAGTGTTTTCCTCTCTCCCTGTCCTTTAAGTTCCCCCTTGCTATTCTCCCATGCTTTTGGCATAGTTTCTGTAATTATTATTACTAAAATTTCTTGGGAGTTTTAGCTGAATAACAGAATGAATTCTGTTCTTTCCCCATGTTTACGTCTTCACCTACGGGTGGTTAGGCGTTGTGTTCTGCATCTACCATCTGATGTTCTGCAGTTTCTTCCCTGGAAGTCTCTGTTTTGCATCAGATAGTGTATTTTTGGTAACTGATTTCGGGCCTGGGTGCCTGGAGTCTTATTTTAGTGTTTTTACACTCATTGTTTACATTTACAACAGCCCTCTGTGTGAGGGGGGGATTTCTAAAAAATAATATCTTTATGTTATTTTAATCATAACTAGATACATTATTATTGTTCGTAAGTGTTGAATAAATTGTTTTAAATATTTTTAAAATTTTTGTCCACACTTAGGCTTGGGATCCATTGGGGCTCAACGTTACTTTTCAGAAACTTGGGCTGTTCTGAAAAAATATTTTTTCAAAATATTTTGATTTCAATTATTTTTTCTATATTAATGGACCATATTATTATTATGTATTTTGATTGCCAGGGGTTAGTGCGAGTACCAGGACTTGTTTTCTTTTCACATTGAAAGGATATTGATCAATTGTTTTAAGAGGAAGTCTTCCTCTGACTTTATTATCATTCTATATGTGGTCAGTGTACTCGCATTAACTCCTGTTCTGTATCATATGATTTCGATGACAATATGGGAAGCGTATGTCACGGTATGTTGTTGGGGATTTGGACACTCCGGTCCTTTCCCCGCAGGGTCACTCTACTTTATCAATTTCTATTTCAGACGATCAAGATTAGGGTGATGTATCTGTGATGTCTTCCAACAGTGTGCCTCCGTCGTCACAATTAATGAAGGGCTAGCGGAAAAGTGCTCATGTAATACGCCAATTGCCTAAGAGGACCCTAGTAGGTTCGACGGCCTTTGACGTCCGCTAGCTCGCCCGGTGTAGCGTCCATTCACCGAATGGTTCGGCAGCCGGGTTCGTCCGTTGCGGTCTAGAAGGAATTTTGGGGTGATGCGAGCACTATAAAATTAACTTAATGCACACCCAGTGACGGCGGATCGGAGGGAGAACGGAGGAAGCCTTTTAGTCCGGTTCATAGCTCGTTCCGGTCCATCCGGACGGCAAGCGAGAGAGGCCCCTCTCTCGTTCAACAACATCTGGCCCCAGATGTTGTGGTACAAAATGTGTCGCTAGCGGAGCATACGTCCGTCGCTCGGGACGCTCCGTTGTATAGGCAGTCCGCTGAGACTGCTAAGGCTTCCTCTTCTCTTCAGCGCACACGACCGCACCTTGGCTGCGTGACCGCCGATATATTACCAGCTTCGCCGATCAAGGATTCTTCGGCGACCAGGTCACACCATCCGGCAGCCAGGGATTCGAGACCGATGGACTCCGGACGTTCGCATAGGAAAAGTATGCGGGAGCCATCTGATGCGGAGCTGCCCTCGGCGAAGCAGCGATAGACTGCGCCTCCGCAGGTCTCGACGCCGGACATTCTTGTGCACATAGCACAGCTTATCGCAGCATCCCAGCAGCCGACAGAAACGGTGTCGGATCGAGAATTATCCGACAGCGCTGGATCGGTAGCCGGGGACTCGAGGCCTGCAGACTCCGGACGTTCGCATAGGAAGTGTGCGGGAGTCAACGTACACGGAGCTTCCGGCGGCAATGCATCGTAAGTCCGCTACTGCACAGGCCTCGGGAACGGACGTGCTTTCCTTAATAGCACAGTTTATCGCAGCATCCCAGCATCAACTGAATCTGTCGCATATATTTTATCCGACGATGCTGGGTCGGGACGCTCCGCGGAAGCGGGTACGGACGTCCGAAAGTTTCATCCGGTCCGACGGGATACCGAAAGGGATTCGGAGGATTTCAAGCTTTCCCTTTCGGAACAACATATGCTGCGATGCCGGATAAGAAACTGATAGCGTCGGTGGACTTAGAAATTTTTGGTTCGGTTCAGGGACATCGTCCCTCAGTTCCGACATAGTCCAATAATGTCACACAAACTTTCGAATTATTGAACGACGCTATATATATTATTATTTTATGCTTGCTATCCAAGCATTTCTGGTTTCTTGTTCGAAGAGTTATGGAGATGTCTTTCAAAAGTGTGCCTCTGTCGTCATAGTTAATGAAGAGTTAGCGGCAATAAGTGCTCATGGAATATGTCTATCGCTTACGGAGTGACATTCGCTAGCTCACCCGGTGTAGCGTACATTCATCGAATGGTTCGGCTGCCGGGTTCGTCCGTTGCGGTCTAGGAAGGAGATTTGGGTGATGCGAGCACTTTAATTACTTTAGTACTCACCCAGTGACGGCAGATTGAGGACAGATCGGAGGAAGCCTGTTAGTCCGGTTCCTGGCTTGTCCAGGTCCGTCCGGGCTGTGAGCAAGAGAGGTTCCTCTCTCGCCCAACAACATAGGGGACCGCATGTTGTGGTTCAGATATTTTACATTCGGAGCATATGTCCGTTGCTCGGGACGCTCCGTTATATTGACAGTCCGAGAGACTGTCTTTAATGCTTCCTCATCCTCACAGCAGGGCACACGACCGCACATTGGCTACGTGACCTCGAGTATCCGATCAGTTTCGGCATTCAGTGATTCCACGGCGAATAGGTCGCGCCATCCGATAGCCAAGGGACACGAGGCCTATACACTCCGTTCGCTCGCATATTGGAAGTATGCACGGGGTAACGATCACGGAGCTTCCAGCGGCAATGCATCGTAAGACCGCTTCTCCTCAAGCCTCAGTGACGGACGTGCTATCCGAGTTAGCACAGTTGTTTCGCAGCATCCCAGCAATTGACAGTTTCTCGGTCGAATCAGGAATTATCCGACGGCGCTGGGTCGGTGCGGTCCGCGGTTGCATCAGCTACGGACAACCGAACGCTTTATAGGGTCCGACAGGATGACGAAAGGGATTCGAAAGATTTCGAGTTTTCCCTTTAGTAGTATCGGAAGATGCCTTTCATATCTTCTGGCATTTCTTCCAGTGATTATTTTTCGGACTTCATTGCTGCGATCTTGGATAAGAGACTTATAGCGTCATTGGACTCGGATTTTTCGATCGGTACAGGGACATTGTCCCTGACTTACCGACGCAGTCCAATATTGTCATTACAACATGTGTTTTATTTTTCGACGCTATATATATATATATATATACAAGCCTGCTACTAAGCATGATAGTTTAGTTTCTTGACCGCGTTGCTCATTTCTGCCATTTTATCATTTTTACAAATAGTTTATTTTGGCAGAGCAGGGCATACCGAGAGTTCATATGCGTCTAGACGGTGTGATTAAAGACTGCATATATTCTTTTTCGCCGTTTATGTCTTTTCCAATTTCAATGTTGGGAACGACATTATGTATAGTAGACTTAACTTAGACGCTTTATTATACGTAATCCGCCTTACTGAGGCGTTATCATTACGTCTTCAAGAAAAGATTTACGGGATATTATTCTCAATGTAATTTCTTTTGAGGGCAGTAGTTTGTTCACGTATAACTCCGCCCTTCAGTGGCTGATTGGAGTTGGTTAGACGTGACGCAGCCCTAGCTACATCCACACGCGTGGATAGTAAGGTTAAGAACTCTCTCAGAGTCGCTTCGTTCTCGGAGGAGCTTCTCTTCGACGGCAACTTTCCGGCAATCCATGAATTGCTCGATTTATACATTCTCTTGTCTATCTAGTGTTACAAGAGATTCAGACTGGGGCAAACATTCGGTGGTTGACTCAGAGAGTGCCGCCGCAGTTGCCGGACCCGAGTGTGGCTGTTATGACGGTTGCCAGTCAAACAGATAGGGATATATACTGATCCCTACGGATTCGAAGTGCCAGGGTCTTTGGGTTCCGCAGTCTTTTAGCTATCAGTTTAACTTCCGCGGAATAATGTTTTTTAGGCTTGCTTTATGTCATTGCATGAACATTATTCAGAAACGCATGCCCAAATTCCTGTCCTTTAATTCGACAGTAGTGGCGTATCTCCGGAACCAGGGAGGCACTCTTTCGTTTCCGTTATTCAATTTAATGGAAAGAATCTGTCTGTTGGTTATAGTACACCAAGTTCAGTTTTGGTCCGTCATATTCCGGGTCGTCTGATTGTTTTATCGGACTCCCGTTCTCTTACGGGTCGCTTGTTGCTGTCAGAATGGACTCTCAACAAACAAGTATTCAATCAGATTTGCTATCTATGGGAGCGCCCAATGATGATTTATTTATGACACAGCTTGCTAATCAATTGCAGACGTATGTGTTGGCTTGTCCAGATCTCTGAGCTAATAGTGTTAACGCTCTATTGATCTATAGGACGGAATGATAGGATACGCGTATCCTCCGGCGCTGTTGTTTTAGCAGGTATTGCTAAGATAAACAACCACAATACATTTCTGTTGATAGCATCTCTATCTTCACAGAGATCATGAGTAATTTACTCTCTTGTCTACTGTGGGTCTTAACGTGAAATCTTCCTCTATGTGAGGATCTTTTTTCACTGGGTAAATCGTGTCATCTTTATCACAACCAGCAAGGTCGCAACCTTCATGTATTCCGTTGTGTGGTCCGTATTGCATTGTAAGCACTGTACTGGACGAGCTTTGGACGCGATTTCTTACTATAGGAGATCCTCTTCTTCGCTATTCTATGCGACTAAAGTGGAGGCTCTTCCGTCGTGGTGTAGGGATCATTATGTTCATATTGTTGATCCCTCCATACTACTCATTGCTATTTTTTAGTATACTTGTTTCACAAGATCTACTGCAGCCTGTTATTATTTAGGTTATAGGTTTATGTTACCTCATACCTATGCACTCTACGATAGTTTACAATTGAGTCTTTTGTCTCTTTATCTGAGTCAGTTAGTAACTTTTTGATAAATAGACTTAGAATCTTTAGATTAAATTCCTATACGGATTTTAACTTCGGTTCTTATTTAGCTAAGTAATCATTTGAGCCTCTGGAAACAGTAGTTTTCAAATTCTGACCTTTTAGACAGTAATTCTGTTGGTTTCTCTTTTACTGTAGAGTCAGTGAGTTTCATGCACTATCGATGGATGATTTTCACTTTCATAGTTTCGGAATCAATACTTCCGTTACTATTTAGGTTGGATTGTTGCATAAGAGTTAGGCTCCTATTATCCGGAACCTATTATTTTAAGGTCCTTCCGTCTTCGTATGGGCATAGGCCTTTACTCTTTCCGGGTACAGTTTATGTATTTATAAACAGATATCTGTTTATTACAAGGGCGTAAGCTTCTTCTGTCTTTGATGTCTAGTAGAAGGACGTTACGCTCCATTTTATTGTTAATGGATTCTATTAACTATCGGTACTGCTTATGGTATATCATTGACTTAGCAGTTGTGCTTAAGATTTCGGCTCATGAAGTAAGAGTTCTTCTACTTCTTGGGCTTACATTAATAGTGTCGCTATTATAGATTTTTGAAGGCCGCTCATTGCGCTCAGCCATCCACATTCATGAATTTTATCTTAGAAATATCGAGTCAATTTCTTGAGGCCTCTTTTGTTAGGTCTATTATCTACTGCTCAGAATGTCATTCTCTTAACAGTTGCTACTATAGCTAGGTAGGCTGTCTGTTTCGGCAGTGTCTCCGTTCGGCTGCCCTCTTCGCTCTGGGCTATTTGACCCAGGGCAAGAAAAAGGGGGGGGGGGGGAGGGTGTTCCCTTGGGTCACCTGTTTTACTATGAAAACAAGGGGATACCTCCTCCGGAGTTAGTAATTCTGAGCTGTTATTGGGATGGTTGTTTAGTGAGAAGTTTAAGTTTATAAAATTCATTCAAGTCTTAGTTTTTAAAGTATAGCTTTTGAATATTGCATATGTCAAAGGACATGATTATGCAATTCTCAGACACTTTTAGGAGTATAAGAGTCTCTATTCTCTAGACTTACTTTATTATTGGCTTACTTTAAAAATTATTAGTATAAGGATTATATTGGATATTAATAGAGTACATGGATGTATGAAGCTCAATTTTGGAAGGTGTTGTATCTTTCTAATTTATCATAAATAAGAAAGATACATGTAAGGCCTATTACTTCTTTTCCCTACAGGGGATGACTCTATTTTATTTTATTGAGCGTATTCCATTTTGCTCTATGTCCTTGGCCCTCCAGCCTTTTTACTATTCAGCTATGTCTGGGTCATTGGTACAGTATAAAAATGTTAAAAAATTTATAGTAATTTATATATTTTTTATACTTACCAATGACCCAGACGGGGATGGCCCTCCCAGGAGTTGGGAACTCTTGCCTCCCCGCTGAGTACATAGCGCTTACCAGGCACTGGTTATTAGAATGATAAATGGCGCCAATTTCGGAACGTCCTTGACACTGCGCATGCGCAGTAGGGGCGAAGTGTGGAGGGCCTTTCAGGACATGTTTTCTTTAGTTTTAGATGCAAATTTTGGGGATTGGGGGCAAAATTTGTGTTTGGCCCTATATTTTAAGAGTTAGCACCAGCTATGTCTGGGTCATTGGTAAGTATAAAAAATATATAAATTACTATAAATTTTTTAACTTTTTCAGAATTTGGTAAGTTTAGGTGACGATTTACTCCATTTTTAATTGATTGAGCTCTGAATGTTTTGTAAAGCTGCATGCAACAGTCAAAGTATGACAAATTTTGTTCCATATATTATTATTAAAAGTTTAACCCTTAGCAGATTTGAGACTTGCCAGAAGGGTACTGTCGGAATAATTTTTATTTTCGCCAACTTTTACATGCACTTTCTCAGCACTGGAGCCATATTGTCTCAAAACCTTTTCCATGGGAAGATAGGGCATTCATCTAAGAACAATTTTGCTGTTATATGTTTTATTCCAAGTTTTAACCCTCACCCAGTTGTCAGGCCTTGAATTGGAGTGCCCTCAACTTGTACATGTTCATTCAAATAGCAAGATTCAAGATTAGCCCATGTCTCTTTTCAGACACTCAGTCTGTGTCAGACTGATGTTCTTACATTAACAGCATAATATGATACACTAAAATCACCACACAAATATTTTAAAATTAACCTCTATTGGCCACAAATGATAGGAATATAGCATTTTATCTTCGAGATTGACTAACTTCAAGCGCTAATTTCTCTAATTGCAATGTTGTTGTAACAATTATTTTTGTATGCATAGATGCAACAATGCTGGCAGAAGAAAGTTACTTTTAATTTTTAATCTCATCTTTAACCCGCAATCACAATGAGGGTAAGATTTCCATTCGTAAATGCTAAAATTAGCTAACTTCAGTTACATTTTCCTGTCATTTTGGAAAGGGTTAATTTTAGATACTTTGTTGTGCTACAGTTAGAGATGCTTAATGAACAAATCCCCTGCTGTAAGTTATGCTTTGGGGCTTAACCCAAAACATGCTTTGGTCACGTAAAGAATAGCATTGGCTGACAAAAATTGATTTTCAGTGAATTTTGCAAACATCTGTACTCATTTCCTCTAATTGCAAAGTTGTTGTAGCAATTATTTTGGTATGGATAGATGTAACAATGATTGCAGAAGAAATTACTGTTTACTTTTTAATCTCAAGATTTAACCCTCAAGCGCAATGAGGGTGAGAATAAGAGTACTGTTATAGAATGCCAAAAACAGCCAACTTTGGATGCTTTTTGTCTATCATTTTGGAAATGGATAATTTCAAACACTTTGCTTTGCTACATGTAGTCTGCATTTTCACATTGGAAAGTTGGGAAAGCCTGTAATTTGTCCAACAAATTACAATTCTCTAGTTGTTATTGAAACCTATCACAATACTGTCAGGATGCCGGTAAAAGATGCAATACTGACGTAGTTGGCTGTACTGTTAACCGTGTTAGTGCTATGACTTAGGGCTGAACCCGATACGGGTTGGATCATTTTCGTAACCGACTAACTGTGGCCATTATTTCACTGAATATGTGATTAAAGCTATAGAAAGCAATATTCTCAAACTATTCTGTAGTGTGTATACAAACGAACGTTGTCGAGTACTCGACAACATTCGTTTGTATACACACCACAGAATAGTTTCTGCGGTTTCTCATTACACCCGGAAACTGCCGACCATTAACGAAGTCTTAAACGCCAAAGTCGAGTATTTCTCAATATATACAATGCAGCTCCAATGAGTAATCTATCATAAAGGAGAAGCGGCAGATGTACTATGTTTTAAACATGGAATGACGATCACTATCGACATTTCGGATAACCAGTTGACGATTTTTTCTAATCGGTTAAGTAGCTAACTAGTTTCAAACCTATTATCCAGTTAAACATTTCAGTACTACTATGACTGTTTAAAATTAATTTATAAGAGAAGTTCTAGTCTTTCTCTGTGGTTGGCTCAGTCTCATTGAGAGTGCAGAAAACCTTGGTAACTAAGTGCCATTAAGAGAATGTCCCCTGAATGGTGCTGTTTCATCCCTCCCGTGTACAAAAGCAGGTCAGTCAGCTAAGAAACTTCAATTTGCAGCTCTGCTGTGCTGACTACAATCACTTCTCTCAAAGTACTGCCAGTGCGGATGGCCACTCCCACTGAACTCTCTTGAAGAGCTAAGCTCTCCAAAGGAGCTCACGTTTGCTAGATTTTGAGGTTAGTTTTTAATTTGCACTGTTAGGCTAATTGGGCTAAAGAGCTTATAACCTGTTTTTATTATAATAAATTACTAATTTTGGTCTACTTTCCTGAAAGAGCTATAGCTCTCTTGTAGAGCTACCCCTTTAAGTTGTGCCTTGGTGTGTATGAAAATGTGTCTCTCGTCTGGAATGTAGAATAATAGTTTGATTTTTCCATTAAAATGCATAATATGAATGACATGTTTTAGACCAATTAAATCAAATAATTAGTGAAATTTAATAAGTAGTCTTTGTTGGTCTATTAGTTGAAAATATATTTTAACTCTTGTGGCCAAGTCTGACTTCAAATCTGAGTATTGTCCTTTAACCCCTAGCACTCTAATAGTACAACAGAATTTTCTCCAATCACTCTGTTTTTCTCTTATGTAACTATGAATTTAACCAATTATATCTTGTTTGACAGAGCTCACTGAGCTCTGTCAAACAGGGTATATTTGGTTAAATATAAAACTGCATTATGAGAAATATTTGCTGCTGAAAACATTGCCATTTTGACATCAATCTGCACCGGATTAATTTAACAGTTAGACAGAACTTGCGAATCGGTCCTGATTAACCCCTGTTGGTCATTGCCAACCAGTTGGGAACTACTGCGCTTTGTTACATTATTTATTCTCCATCAGAACTCAAGATCGACGGGTTTCAAGAAGCAATGATGGTGAATGGCTTTCTCGAAATACCTATCAGAATTATAATTTAATAAAATGGAATATTTAAATGGTCTCTTTTAACCCTCTTAATACTTCAATGTGATTCCAAATGCTTTCATTTAATTGATGACAGCAGAACGTTTTGTTCATTTTCTGTTGCATTGCCCCTCTGTTCACAACCGCCATTCTGGAGATCCAACCATCTTCTTATTTCCAACATGCCTTCTTTTGGGCCCTAGATGCATTTTAAGACCTTTTCACCCTTTGCCCAACATAACTCAAAACCAGCCAGCGCTATTCCCAAAATTGCCAATTAATTTTCATTATTTTTTCATGTTTTGTCTCAAAAGCATACGTTATGACCCCTCTTTGGAATGACCTCTTCCAATGAGGGGGGCATAAACCTATGTTTTGAGACAAACAAATGAGTTATTCAAGAATTTTGTTTGCAAGTGTCGTCTGCTTTTCATGTCAGGTAAAGGGTTAAATGGATCAGACAGGCACGTGATGACGATGAGGTTACGATGTTGGACTTCAAAGAGAGAGGTTCATTCTACTAACGTCGCCATGTGTATCTGTTTTGTGTCCTTGGCAAGGTGCGTAATCCTGATTGCCCACGAAGGGACATGGTGACGCTGTGTACTTTTTTAAATGGCTTGCTTTTAACCCTCTCAATAAGGAATATCCAACCCTTTACCCAGTTGTAACGGCGAAAGACTTTAAACTGAAAGGTTCACGGTTCCCACGCCACCATATATATCTGCGTTGAGTCCTTGGCAAGGCACATAATCATGATTGCCCGCGAAGAGGCACAGTGATGATGTGTACTTTTTAAATGGCTTGCTTTTAACCTCTCAATAAAACATAACTCTTTACCCAACGTAACGGCGAAAACCGCTCAGGTTTATTCACAGACATTCCCATTCATTTTTCATTATTTTTTCATTTTTACTTGAAAAACATAACTCATGACCCCTCATTGGAATGACGTCATTTTAAATGGTTCAAATGGAGTATTTAAAGGGAGTATTTTAATCCTCTTCAGATCTTATTATGGGGTCGCAAAAATTTTATTTAATGCAGTTCGAGAGAAATGTTAACCCTTTCCATTCTCACAATGTTGCTCTAAACGCACATGGGCATCAATGGGACCTTGGTATTTTGCAAATGCCAATAAGCCTTCAGATAGGCTCTTGGGGGCCTTTAAGGCCTTTTGACATCTATATTCCAACATTACTGAATTCTTTCACTTGCAATATATTTCCCAGAGGTACTATGTACCTTAACATTTTTTTAACAAATATGAATATTTGCTCTCATCTACAAATATGGCAGATCCAGAGTCAGCAGAGCCAATATTTTAAAGTGGTTTATGCTCATACTTCAGGCTTGGTATGACCTATGGACATCGAACCTACATTGAATGAGTTGAACTTGCTGGAGGTTCAAAATATGGTCCACCTCAATGCGGTCAACAGAGGTCATTAAGTGTGTATTTTTCAGAAGTGTTAGGAATTGCATTTTATAAAAACTATAATGCAAATCTGAAGAATATACATGTATGTCTACATTCAAATAAGTGGCAGAGCCAGTAATGTCAATTTCTGATTCCTTGATCGAACCCTTTAAATGCTGTACACATATATGCCTTTTCTGATTTCTTAGAAAAATTGTTCTGATTCCTGTTTGAATATCTGTAAATACTGTTAACGAAAATCCATTTCTGATTTGTTTAGAAAATTTTTTTACTCCCGAAAATGAGCCTCCACAAATTCTCTTTCTATATAGTTTTTTCCTGATACTTTAACCCTTTTCACACAGACTTGAATTTACTGGTGGCAGTAAATTCTGTTTCTGTAGTTTACTTTGTATTGGTTCCAAGTTGATTTACACCCTGTGCGAGAGGTTTCTAAAGGGGTCCTCCAGAATTTACCTCTTCTGGGTGAAACTCAGGGTAGGTAGTAGTTGTCAATCACTCTTTGCCCACCCCTTATGTTTCAAAAACCAAAACTGAGTTGTTGTTTTTTCTACTTTAAGAACCAAACCCAAACTCTAAAATCAAAACTCTAATTTTATCACTGAGTTTAAAGAAATTTAATATATGTCATATCTCAGACAAGGGTGGATGCTTATTATTTTTGCTCCAGTCAAAATGTAACAAGACCTATGAGATACAGCTTCATCATTCATTAGATATCTTTGAAGTTTGGTAGTTGTGTATTTGAAGGTATGGGTGTTTAGGTGTTTTCTGTTTTGGTCTGATGCAAATTGCCAAAGTCTGTACACGTTAGCCCTGAAAGTTTAGAGCAGTGAATACAATCAAATTATTGCCAACAGATTGCTATTGTGCTGTCTGTATGTAATTGACAGGAAGGATTTGTAAATTCTTTTGGAGTTACTGCCCTTGACTTAGTTTGAAAAATTAGAATTTTTAGGAAGAAGCCAATTCCCTCTACACTTTTCAGCTTTGGTTAATGAAACATTAAAGCATCATTGTTGATGGTTCAACAATTTGCAATATATCTATAGATTAGGATTATATAGTTTTTTTTCTGGAGTTTCTGACCATTTCATTAATTGTTTGTCTGTCATCCAGCATGAACTTTACATGATCAACTTTTCAAAAACTACTGGAACAAAGTAAACTAAATTTGGTGTGCATGTTTATTTCATAATTCAATTTCAGTTTGTTCAACAAATGTTTCACACTCACAGGAGGTTACACAAGGGGGTATACATTGGTTAGCGAGCAAACATTTTTTTTGGTTAAATTTAAAAATCTTCTCCAGAATTACCAATCATAATTTGTTTGACATTCGTGCTGAAGGGGGGGGGGGGTTATTATGGGTCAGATTCAAAGTTTGTTTCAAATTGAAGTTTAACTTGATGAAAAATTAGGATTTTTATTTTTTTATTAATTTTCTTCAGATTCACCAATCAAAGTCTTTTGATATTTTGAATAATGCATCCTAAGGGTAGGGAGGGGGTCAGATTTAAGTTTGTTTAAATCAAGTTCCTGGAGTTATTTGGGCTTAATTTTACTTGGTGCTAATATGGGGAATATTTTAAAACATCTTCAAATTCAAACTGTCAAAATCTTTTAATATTTGGCATTCAGCATCCTTTGGGTGGAGGTGGGACAGATTCAAGTTTGTTAAATCAAGTCCCTGGGTTCATATTGTGCTCCCTGTGGGAACCCCAAACTTTATCTTAGTATAGTAGGTGGAAAATTCTTTTAAAATCCTGTTATTCAGATCCACTTGTCAGAATCGTTAATAGTTGGTATAACAGCATCCTTAGTGGTGGCAGATTCGAGTTTGTTCAAATCCAATCCCTGGATTCACAGAGGCCCCAGTTTGAAGTCCTTATGGGAGCAAGAAATTATAGTAATATTCTTCAAACATCTTCTTCCTCAAATCCATCAGGCAGAATCTATGGATAGTTAGTATAACTGTGACTCCGAGATTTTAAAGTTTGATAATAGCATAATGCTTGACACATTGGGTTTGAAATTTAACAGAATCCTATGGAGAA